>WBNH01009924.1:2092-25495 GCA_013401255.1 Urocolius indicus | reverse complement strand
GGCTGCCGCCAGAGCCGCCGCTGGGAGCCCCCCGGGCCCGCGCTCCCGGGCCCGCGGGCGGATGACAGCGGCGCCGGCGGGGCAGGGAGGGTGGCTCCGTGGGGGTGCCGCTGCCGCTAACCCCTATGGGCTGGTGGGCCGTGTACATTAGATAAGGGCGTCGGGCGTACCAGGATGAGCGCTCTGTGGTACGTGGCCTCTCCTGCGGTCGTGTTACCCTCCTGCTGCGCCCTCGGCTTTAGGGGGAATGCAGTGGCAACTGTTTTTTGTTTGGGATGGTTACAGATACTTCTGTATCTTCCTGCTTTTCATGTAGCTCCAAGGAGTGCAAAAGAGTTTAGGTGCCATACTTCTGCAGATGGAAAAACATTACCTACACAACACTGCAAACAGCAACATTTAGTAGTGTAAGTTCTCGCTAGAGTCAGATTTATTTTTAGTGTTTTCATACTACAGCCTTAAGACATCTTTAATATAATTTCAGCTAGAAAGTTTCCAGCATGCTGCATGGAGGACCTGGTGTTTTCCATAGTTTCAGAACTGCAGGGGAGAGGAATTCTCTTCAGGGAGGTAGAAGTTTTGGAATTAAAAAGCCGTTCTATGAGGTGACCAGTTTGCAAAGAAGTCTTAGCACCACTGCCAGATGACAACCAAAGACTAAAGTTCTGGCTTCTTCCCACCATCCCTGAGCAGAACATTTTTTCCTCAGACTCCTTCTCCATTCTGTCTCAGATTATCTGATCTGCACCGTCCAAGACAAACCCAGCTACAGCAAGAAGCTATAAGGCTTGTAAGCTGTAAGCAAGAAATCTGGGGTTTGAGCTGACATTTAATTGCATTGAGAATTAGGATCTGTACCTAAAACTCCCATCAAAAAGCCAAGTGGAAACTGGCTTGAAATAATAGAAAAACCACCATGAATAACCATGTTTTCCAAAACCCACATTCTTCAGTTATTCTGAGAATTAGACTAGGAAAAGGTAGCTAGAAAATGATTAGTCGGAAGTTCTTCTTACATCAAAGATGCAAACAAAGAGGTTTCAATTAATAAACTTTTGTTTTAAAAGAAACAGAACCCAGAAAAAAGAAGCACATGGCTAATTAACACTTTCATGTTATCCTGAAGGAGACAGTAAAGTAGTAACACACAAAAAATCCTCTTTATTAAAACAATTAAAAGTTAATTCTGCAAAAAAAACCCAATAATTTGTCTTGTACTCAATAGCCCATAAACAGCAAAAAGTTTGGTTGTAGGATTGAGGTTTATTAATTTACAGGATTCATCAGCAGCAACCCCAGTCCCAAGAAAATAACGCCTGGAGACAACACAGGTGGTGTAGTAACACAAAGGCTTTAGATTAGGGAATCTTACCTACAGAGTAAAAAAAAAAAACAAAAATCCAAACAAATGAAGCCTCCCCAACCCCAGCAAAAAAACCTCCCCTTTGAATATGGTCACAGTGATTTTTTTAATCTTTAACTCTTTACTTAGTAAAAAGAGAACTTCCCAGAAACCTTCCCAGAACTTCCCAGAAACGGTTATTTAAAACATCATGCAATTTCTAGCTGAACCAGCCATTCTTCAGTTAAACTCTGGAAATGCCCTTCACTCTCCGTCAGGGCATGGGGAAGAGACCTGGGTAATTTTCCTTAAAAATTAAAAAGAGAAAGAAAGCAAAGAGTTCTCACAGACACTCTGGTCAAAATAAAAGAAACACAAAACTGGGAGAAGGTCTACTGCAATCCCAGTTCATGATGCAGGTAATTCATGTGAGCACCTCACAACCCCAGGGCTGCATCAGGAGCCTTTGTTGTGTTGAGAACACACAGCAGCCACAGCCATTCTAACAGCATATAGCTTTTTATAGTGGTTTATTTCTCTTCACAAGCAGCTTTTTTTAAGCCCTTACTATAACTGTAATGCAAGATGTGCCTGACACCCAGATCTGAAAGAGCATCTTACCATATCCTTTGTGTGCACGTCTCTATGTTTTTATGTGACCTCTGAACTATGTCTGACAAAATGCCTCTCACAGAAGCCAGGAACTTAGGAAAATAATACAGAAACAAAATGAAATCAGCGTGACTGGACTTCGATCCATGCTGGTTTGTTGTTTTGTTTTTTTTTTCTGGAAAGTGCACAAGTTGATATTTTGAATTTATATGGAAATTAGACCAAGACACCTTCCCTACCACTCCAGTAAATGCTTCTTTCAACAGGAAGGTTCACCATGTTTGTGGAAAAACTTCAGAAGTTCCTTCATCTGCTGTGATTGTCAGAGTTTTCGGGTTTTGCCAATTATCTTCATTACGTATGTTAACAGTATGTCCAGTGCACGCTATATTTAGGTTGTTTATTCAATTCTTCTGTGCCAGAAAGGAGCAATTACATTATTTTCAATTACTGCCATTGCCTGCATTTAAATTTGCAAGGGTAAATGTAAGGCTAGACATCTCTATCCAATCCTCGGAGAATGCTTTTACTGAAAATTACTAAGAAAGCAGAACTTGAGTTTATGTGCACGTTTGGTTGGTTGTTGTATGTTAATATTCCACAAGATATGCATTTCATTTTCGTTAAACCACAAACATTTTAAATTAAATTTGTTTTCCAACAGAGTTTTCATTTTGCCATTTTCCTGTGTTCTGTCTTTTTATATTTTCTCTCAAAATACAAATCCAAGTGAAGCAGTTCTGGTTAAAGTTACTGTTGTTCTTCGAAGATGACAATCTTTTAAAAACCCCAAACACATCGTGGAAAAAAAAACCTTCCCCACACGCCACAAACCCCAAATAGTTAAGCTACTGACTATAACGTGGCACACAGCCATCTTCTGAATGTCAAGGCGTGACGTATAAGAAGTACTTCACAACAAATGCTTATTTAAATCTCGCCACTCGTTTCTTTTCATAGAAAGCAAAAATAAAACCACATAGCAAGGATAACTCCTTATCTACGCAGCTGGGGATTCAATGTTTTGCAGGCTGCAGAGAGGCCAAAGCAGCAGCAAACACCACTGGCTCCTACTGCTTTTGAACAGAGCAGAGAGCCTACATCTCTCTACCACAGACCGACTAGAATTCGGCACCTATTTTGGTATAAACTCTCAACTCAGAGCCAGAGTCTGTTGTGCTAGGTGTCACTCAGGAAACAAAGCAGCAATCCTACTTTCAAAGGACTGCAGGTTTTCATTGAAGCACAGACAGGTGATGCTTTAAGGACCAGGATAAGCAAACAAATTCCATTTCAGATACCTCTTCTGATACCAGCCTGTGTGATTACATGAACCGATAAAGATCACTTACATCTATTTAGCATTTATTTACTTATGCTGCACGCTGTCTTAGATCAGTCCAATTTCTGCAACCCTCAAAGTATCTTCAAGATCTTACTTTGCCTTTGTAGGCTGTCAAGGATCCTGTTTTCGTCTCAAGCTTACTCTAAACCTATTTAAACACAGCAGTGGTAGAAGACTTCCCAAAACATTTAATTTGCACCACATTATAATTTCTTCTGCTTTTCTGTGTGTCAGAACAACTTTTCTAGACCCAGTCTTGCAGCTTAGCTCCTCTGTACTGGGTTTTAGGCCCCAATCTGACACTTCTTTAATCAGTGACAATTTGCCTTGTCTTCCATTGACAAAACTCTTCAAAATTCTTCAATACTTTTCCTGTTATCTTCTGTTATGTCTCTTACAAGCAGAATGTGCTCTCTAAAATAACATAGAAAATTACTACCTCTCAATTCAGTCCCAAGTCCTCCATTAATGTTTACAAATATGTAAAGGGTGGGTGTCAGGAGGATGGAGCCAGGCTCTTCTCAATGATGGCCAATGATCGGACAAGGGGCAATGGGTACAAGCTAGAACAGAAGAGTATCCAAAGAAATACAAGGAAGAATTTGTTCACTGTGCGGGTGAGGGAGCACTAGAACAGGCTGCCCATATGTACTGCTGAGTCTCCTTGTCTGGACACATTCAAAACCCATCTGGATGAGTTCCTGTGTGACCTACTCTAGGTAGTCCTGCTCTGGCAGGGGGGTTGGACTGGATGAGCTTTCGAGGTCCTTTCCAACCCTTAAGATTCCATGATTCTACGATTAGACACCAAGAGCAAGCTCCTAGTTTAGTGGTAACTAGGCAGGTGACAGTACAATTTTCTCATTACAAGAAACTAAAGTACACACTTCAAAATATGCAGTTGGCTAATATTAGATAACTGTAATATCATAGGAGCCACAAAGCGAGAGGAGGGCTCCACTTCGCTATGGGCCTCTGGTAAGAGCAATAGACTTTGTCAAAAGATATTACAATATGGGCTGTTGGAAATTACGTTTTAAAGGTGTCATCAATGAGGTAAACAAAAACACAAAAGCTACAGCTTACCTCTCTACCAACCCAAACGGACCCAGTGAGCTGGAGACAGAGCTGCCAGCTTGTAGCTAGAAATGACATGTCTACCAGACAACAAAACCAAAAACTTTAAGCACTAACACCCATATACTTCTGCAAGCGAGATAATTCACACTATGCACCTATCTTAGTATGGCCCAAATTATTTATTGCAATACAGTCAGCTGATTAAAAAAAAAAATCTATGCATTCCTACTGCTGGAATAGTTTAAGATCTAAACAACAGTCTGTCTGTTCACCTGACCTGAAAAACCAGGGTCCAATAGATTATATTAAGAAAACCACTTTTTCTAGCGGTTGCCATTTCTTCTGTATATTTATCTGCAACTTTTTTGTATTTGAAGATTAAATGTTTCTTCTCATTAGTAACCTAAAACCCCCTCACCCTAACACAAAAAATAACATATTTAATTATTCTAAAATTCCCCTGGAACCAGATTCTGACTGCTACACAATGTAAAATTCAGAGTTCTATACTTGGGTCAGAGTCATCTCATGAAACAGAGCAGGCTCTTGACTGAATAATTAAAGAAGAGCTCTGGAGAGGACCTAAGGGTCCTGGTGAACAGTAAGTTGAAGACAGGTCATTAGTGCACCCTTGCAGCAATGACAGCTAACAAAGAACAGGCTGCATTGGAAGAAGCATGGTCAGCAGGTCAAGAAAAATGATCACTTTCCTCTGTTCAGCACTCATGAGATCACATCTGGAAGACTATGTTCAGTTTTGGGCCTCCCAATACAAGACATTGGTAGGGCAGTGGGTGGCAGAAGGCCACCAAGATGGTTACAAGACTAGAGTACATTATATGGAGATGGGTTTATTTGGCTTGGAGAAGAGGGGAATATAATTGTTTTCAGCTGCCAAATAGGGACTGTAAGAGGAAATGAATACAGACTCTTCTTGGTGGTGTGCAATCAAAGGAAAGGGGCACACATTGCAGCAGAAGGGAGTACTGCTAGGTACAAGGGGAAAAAGAAAAGGAGAAAACATTCATAGCGATGGCAGCCAAGCACTGGAGAAGGCTGTCCAGAGTTGTGGGGCTTCCATCTGTGGAGATGCTTGAGGCCTAGCACAACCTGACTCCAAATTAAGTCATGCATTGAGTGGAAGACTGGACTAAGACCTCCAGAAATCCCTTCCCACCTTGATCATCGTGCAATTCAATGTAGCACTCAGAAAATGAGAGTAGAATTTTCTGCATGAAAATGCTCTTAACAAATATTAGTACTTTATTAGGCTGATAGTATAATATCCTCTCCTCTGTGTACTGCAAGTATAACTAACATTAGGATTAAAATCCATACACTGTGCAGTCTTACGCCATAATCTACTCGCTTACTCCTTCCTCAGCTGTCACACTTCCAGTCCTCTTTGCTGCCTGCCCCTGCCAAATCCCAGGATAACCTTTCAATGGCTACATGTTCTCAGGACTTCTCCAGGTCAGGCTCAACAGCCTGTGAGCTCTCCCAATCTCCAATTCCCACTCATTTGATTAGCAGGCATCACATCACACGTTTCATCCAACTGCTGTAAAGTAACAGCAGTACCAGGACTTCCAGGCAGTATTAGCTGCTTAAACTCATTTTTCACTATGTCGTTGACAAGGTACCATATGTCACAATTTTGAAAAGTCACTCATTTGCAAGTTATCTGGTCAGTTCCTGACACTACTTTCCAGTCTAAGAGACTGAAATTTGACACGCCAAGCACCGTTGTAGTTCCATGTCTAATACCACCGGTAAGAGTTTGCAGAAACTTAAACGCCTGCGCCGAGGCAGCATGTTAAAAGAATGAGGGGAAAAACCTCCCGTTTCAAAAACCAGCACAACAAAATGCTTTTGTGTTTGGTTGTGGGTTTTTTTCCTTAAAAAAAAAGTAAAAAGTGTATGAGAGGATCTGATTCACAGAAACAAACCCAAAGCCTTTGATACATGGAAGTTCACATACAATCTTCATGAATCAGTAACATTTTTTGAAAATAGTTTCTGTATTTTACAGCTTAAAAATCTCCATCACAAGTATCTGAAAAAGATATTTTAAGCAATTATAAAGTTACTTTAGGTAACACCTCAGTATAAAAAAATACTTTTAATTAGGTTTACTACTTCCCCAAATTCAGCTTCATCCTGATGTAGAATTACAAGGAAGAAAGTACACCAGGAGACTCGACTTTCAGAAATACCAGTCACGATGAAGTAAATCCAGTGAATCCAGGGAGCTGCATATACACATAGGATTCTCTTACACCAACTTGCACAGCAAAAAGCTATCATTATGAATTTATCATAAATGAATCTGTTTTCCATAAACCTCACGAAGTATCAGATCCAAGTGCTGACAGTAATCTACACACTTATCATACACTTCTCTTAGGAAGTTTGCCATAAGTGCCTGTGCAATTCCAGAAATAGGTAAGGGAAAATAACAAATATGAACACTCTGCCACTGCTCAATTCCCTGAAAAATATCTTGAGCTTTTAAAGCTTTTTTTTCTCTTGATCTGTCACATAACCAAGAATATTCTCCAAATTACTTTTTCGTGCAATTAACTTTTCTTAGGTTTAAGTTTTCCGGGATACACGAGGATTTCCAAACAATGACAGTGGTGCTAAGTACAGACCTCAGGAGTGCAAAAGCACATTCTTATCACTGCTAACACTTCACCTCAAAGCATGATACGACTTTCAGCTGATGTGACTTTCACATTGCATCAACCCAGAAGTATAAAAATACTGCATGTAAAAATGTAGCATTAACGTGAAAGCAAAACCGCTCTGCTCAGTACATTTTAGAAGTTCAAAACAGTTATATTTTTGGAAAACATTATTCAGTAAGGGAAACCTTAAAGTTGCTTGATGTTTCAAGTTGGGGTTTTCCCTAGTGTCTCCTGATATGCAATGAATCTTCTCAAATTCATCTTCACATTGTCAAGAACACACAGTTGATCTGTACTATATTGTCCTTTGCCTTCTTTTCGTATCTGTAAAATCAAAAAACACATACTTTACTGATGGAGAAGTTTCTCCTATTAGATCATCTAAAGTGTACAGTAATTCTATATAGGTCTTGTATCAAGATGTGCTCCCCATGCCTTTTGAGAACAACATGTTCACGTGTGCACATGTACAGCTAACAATTACTTCTGCAAGTCAATGTACTATGTCTTCCTAGAACTAGACTTATTGGCATGCCATTTCACTCATAAATCTGAAACAAGCTTATTTTCTGTAGCTTTTTATATAAAAGACCTTGCATATCTAACTAACCAAACAACTGTAGCACTGCCAGGTATCTATTTTTGTGTGTATAGTGCTTAGCTTTAAGAATATGAAAGTCTTTCCTCAAGTTTCATCTGACTAAAGAAACAAATAGAGAATGACCTTCAATATGCTAAGACAGGGATGTACCTAAAATTACAGTTTAGAATTTTGGCCTTATGATTCTTGAAATACAGAATATATGACCTGTTTCAATTAACCAAAAAAAGAATGAAAATGTCCACCTGCAACTACAGCAAGTTAAAACCAAAAGATGCCAATGTAACTTCAGAAGGGATTTCCCTCCCACCAATTTACTTGTTCACCTCCAGAGGCAGGATTTAATATCTTTTTTAATAAGGATTTGAGAACAAGACATTGATTTGGACATCAATAATGCTGATGGTTTAACTCAGACACTGTGCTCCATGAAATGCAAGGTAAGTGTATTTGCTTTCTTCTAAAGCAGAAGATCAGGAATTCAATTATTTGATTTCTTTTCTTTTTGGTCATAAAGCCGTACATTCCTGCCCAATTATCTCTTCTAGCAGCTCAAATCTCAAAGCATTAATCCATGTTGTGTGTTGAGACTCTGAGCTGGCTGCATTTGATGCCTACCCTCATTTTGAACACTGGCTGAAATTCTTTCAGTGCTGGAAGCAACTTGATCTGTACAGCCGCCTTTTCTGCTTCTTTACCATCTGCAAATACATCAAAAAGTGCGTCCAAGGCCTCCCCTGCTACCACAAGAGAAGATTCCTTCATAGCAACCTCAAGAAGAGATTTTCCAATCATCTGAAATGAAAGAAGAATTTTATTTTTCCAACAATGCTTAAGAAAATGGAAAGAAGTATCAGAACTGTTTCAGGCTTGCAATGCAAAGTTTGCCTTTTTACCTTTAGTGTTTCTGCTGTATCTTCTCCTTTTGCCAGGACGCTGCCAGAAATTCCAAGGATGCTCACTACATTCACTCTAACACTGGCATTGCTGCTGTGAATACCAGCTTCACATAAAGCCAGGAGCTGCTCAGGAGTCATACACTGTTTAGCAAGGAGGAGGAAAAAAGATTAAAAAAAGGGAAAATAGACATATTTACATTGTCATGGAAATGCTCAAATATGACATTTAGATTAGTTTCTTTTACAGTGAAACAGAATCCTGTATTATGAAAACTACATGAATTCCGATAATGTAAATAGCAAGAAAGCAGTGAAGAAAGTTCTGAGCCCAAAAGGGATTGTCACAAATTTACCTAGCTGAATAGCTATTTCCAACTTATTACAACTTAAGAGTGTAGAAGCTCATCTTTCAGCTTGAAGTCAGACAGGAACCATCTAGACTATTTAGAATTATGTCTTGTGTGTTTCTTTCCTATATTTTGCTAATTCATGTACAAACAAGACTCTAGAAGGACAACCAGCTTCAAGTAGATAACATCAGGAAATAAAGAATCCACATTTCTAGGTGCTGATTTACAAAATTCTTCTCTTTATCCATGTTCTAAAGATACTACCTGTGGCTTACTGCTATTTTGGTTTCAAGATACTTTTCATCTGTTTACATGTTAGGGAAGAGATATATTAAAACATATTCCTGTAAGGCCCATAAGAATTACAAAGAGTAAATGCTAGCAAGTTTATTCTTTGAGTGTTCACCACTCAAATTTCAGCACCACAGTTGCTGAAATTTAGCACTTTGTTTAAATGGTTTTGTTTCAAAAACTTTCCAGCACAATCTCACATGAGTTTGAAGCTACCAGACCACTTCAGTCTGAAAGCTTGTACCTGGGAGATGTTCTTTGATGCCATCGTTTGTAGGAGGGCCCTCAAAGCACTGGTTATGGCTTCCAGAAATTCTGTGTCTGTAGGGAGTTCTGTCAAAAAATTGAACCCAGAGCCAAAAGGTAAATAGCAAGATGAGGGATATGAGAAGCAAAGAAACACAAATTCCCTAATCCCTTAATTGTTCCTCCAAATACTGCCACTAATCGGAAGAGCTAGATTTTCAGAGACTGGTCTGTATAGGTTGCAACCATAACGATCTGTTTGAATTCACTATTAATTGCATCAGCAGGTTAGATCACAGTTGGTCCTCATTTTCAGGCACATTCCTGGTTAAGACACTTGTGTGACCTAACGTGTGGTACAAAACACTGCTGTCAAAATGGAAGCTTGGAAACTGGGGTGACGCGGAGGCATACTACAGGAACTATGAAAACTACAGAGGCTGACTGCATACTTTAACTCCTTCTTTCTGTCTTCTAAGCAGGCTTTTTAGACAGAACACTAGACTATTTCCAATTCATATAAAGAGCATGTTTTCTGGTGGTTTAATAACCTTTCAGAAACTGCATTATTCTTGTTTAACTACAAATTCACCAGTTCCAGCCATCATCTTCAATGCATGTTCTGCATTTCCTGAAGCTTTTTATTTTCCTCTAATGAGTCCTTATTTTCTGGACCACTCCAGATGGGGAACCTCTTGATTATTTCATACATATCTCCTCCCTTCCCATATACATAACTAGATCTTTATGCCTCTTTTTCACCCTGTAAACCACATAATTGCTTCTAACCACATGTTGGTATGTTATCAACTCAATCTGATACTTTCCAATGCCACAGCATTTTACTATGAAAAAAATATTATATCAATGAAAATAGACTTGGGCCATTAGTACTCTCTGTCTTCAGCTGGCCATCTCTCTGGCTTCATCTAAGAAGTAACTATTGCAAAGCATTAACACCTAGACCCTGAAAGTTTGGTCCTGCTCTTCAAGCACGAGGCAAATATTTTGTGTGAACTTCCTTGCATATGCCTTAATATTTATTTCCTGCATTTTAGCTTTTCAAGCACTACACTCTGAGTAATAACGTTCCCATAGGCTGATCAAACGCTTTTAATGGCACTGAGGAAAAAGTGTGTTTTGCAGGTAGATGTATTTTCAAGCACTAATGTAGTGTTACACTATATGGCAAATAAGAACTACATACATGGCATTTGCTGCTACAAATGAAGCTGCTTGAAGGAGGAAAACTCTGCTTCTGAAGCTTCTAAGAGACAAGAAACACAGATATGCACATGCTACACTTCAACAGATCTGTCTTACGAAAAATGCTTTCTGACAATTTTGGGAATTGGCAGGCTTTTCCAGCCTCTAAGAATATCTCTTATTTTTTGAAAAGCCATCATCACTGACCTTTAAAAACAAATACAGATTATGAGAATTGTCTGAATTAAGCAGCCACTTGGGGAAATAGATTATCAGCTTGGAACCACGTGGGGTTCTTTCCATCTACTTCTGGGCTCCCCAGCTCAAGAGGGACAGGGAAGTCCTGGAGAGAGCCCAGCACGGGGCCACCAGATGACCAGGGGACTAGAACATCCTCCTTATGAGGAAAGCCTGTGGAACTGGGGCTGTTTAGTCTGGAGGAGACTGAAGGGGGAATCTCTCATTAATATTTACAAATATTTAAATGGCGGGTGTCAGGAGATTGGGGCAGCACTTTTTTCTGTTTTATCTAGTGACAGGACAATGGGATGAAAATGGAACACAAAAAGTTCCATTTAAACATAAGGAAAAACTCTTTCTGTGAGGGTGACGAAGGCCTGGCCCAGGCTGCTCAGGGAGAGTGTGGAGGCTCCTTCTCGGGAGGTCTTCAAGACCCACCTGGACGTGTTCCTGTGTGACCTAATCTAGGTAGATCTGCTTTAGCGGGGGGGTTGGACTGATCTCTAAAGGTCCCTTCCAACCCCTGCCATTCTGTGATTCTTTAAGTAACAGTATATAGCAGAAGTGGTCCAACAGAATTACTAGAATGAGGCTCATCTGATGTTTTAGATTACAGGAGGTAGCTGGAAATGCTAACTGCTGCTTATGCACACTAGACCATCCGATAATAGTGACAGTAGCAGATGTAGGGGAGAAACCATCACAGTATCTCTATGAAATAATGCACCTTGGAGACACTAAGGTAGATCCATTCTAGTGTCTACCAGGATGTATCTCATATTCTAAAACACTGTTCTTAGAAAAATTAAATGTATTGCCTCTCCATTGAAACTGAGCCACCACCATTAACAGGAAGTTGAGCAGCTTTATATTTAGTCATCAGAACTTTGCCCATTTTCTTATTACAAATATATTTTCAATAAAGAGATGTAATCATAGGCATAAAGCATATCCTGGAGACAAGGTGGCTGCCCTCTTTCCTGCTGTAGTAAGAAAATACGTTCTAGAGATTTTTGCACCAACCACCTTTGCTATAATCTTCAAAGATTCCTAGAAAAAATGATGTGAAAGACTGTGCTAGATACTCTTTTTTTTCACATGTCTATTCAGGCAAATTGTCACATTTAAAAAGTTTCATCTACATAGCTTGTCTGACTGATGAAAAAACCTGTTACTATCACAAATATGATCAAGCAAACAATTCTGGCCCCACAGCAAGGCAGAATTTATCCACAAACAGATTCAAAGCGTATTCTTCCATTAGGAACATACTTGCTCAAGATGCAATTTGGATAAATACATCTTATCAGGATACATTGTTTTGTCAGCACATTTCCAACATTGAGAATCCTTATCTTGAAAAGCCAAAAGGACAGAATTAGTAATAGAAAGGCATGAACAATGTACATGGCTACCTTATATCTATCTGATCAGCAAAAGGGGTCAGCAAATCCCCTTTACTGAACATCTTACCTGTTTTAGAAAAGACTAGCTGTGAGAGATGCTGTGCAAGGGACTGAAGCGCTGAAGCTCCTCCAAGACAATCCACTTCTGACACTAACAAAATGCTATGAAGACATGTTAAAGCTCTACACTGCACTGCATTCAGTCTGAAACAAACAAACAAACAAATGCATTTAGCAGATCTCTTTGAAAACAGATGTCAAAATACAAAGAAAAATCTTGAATTAAATAGGGCTGTGATCCTGTGGGCACGTTACAGAAACATTTGTATCGCTTTATTCAAAATCACATATCAGATCTGCCATTGTCCACATCTTAAAAGTAACCCAAAGACAGATCATTCTTCTGAGAGCTCAAAAACAGCTGAATAGACATGAAAAATAGCAAGAGAGACAATGAAATTCCTACTTTTTAATTAATGGTTTCCAAGACGGATTGTGCATACAGATGTCTAGAGCAACACTGTTCGGAAAAGCTGTTTTTTCAAGAATCTGGGGAGGGGAAAAAGAAAGGTTTAGCAATAAAGCTTTTTTATTTTTTCTTTAGTGTGTTTGGAGGGAAGACTGAAATTTTAGTTTAATGTCAAACAGATACTTCAAAGTACATATTTCAAAGCTGTCCATGTAGCATCCGATAAAAATGCCAGAATCTTCCTCGGTCATATAAGTGGTGTGATTATACACTGGTTCTAACAGAGCATATTTTAAGTATCCAACTCTACTGAAGAAAAGATGGTTTTCTAGGCTTCTGGTATTCATTTTTACTGATATCTTTCTTCTTACAGATTCTGCTACAGAATTTTCAGATAGTTGCACGTCCAAAAGACCCTACTATGAAATTTAGACTGCTTGCTGTTAAGTACAAAAAAGCCTTGAATGATTTCATCTCACACCTTGATGTCTTGGGTCAAAATTCTACAATGCTGCTGAATTGGCACGTTAACTGATTCAAATGACAAACTTCATCTTTACAACCCCAAATAAGAATGAGCAAAGCAACTCTGAAACAAGAACATCTGAATTCTTGACAGTGTCACATATTGTACTTCAGATCCTGTGTATTAAACAAGGGGAAAGAGGAACTTGCACTTTTAAAGTGCCAACTGTTACCATTCACATGTTATTTCCACCTCACTGACCTAATATGGGAATTTGTCAGTCATGCTTCTAACTCAGTTTCCTTTCCCTTTGCACATAGTTTTGTTCATGTCCAAATCAAGGTATCATAACCTTTGTATTCTGGAAAAGTCAAATTTAAAACCAAAACAAGCCAAACAAACCAAACCAGCAAATAACTAAAAAAAAAAAAACCCCAAACCCCAAACCCACCAGACTTCTGAAACACATGAACATTTTATTCCCAGTTACATGAAGAAATTTTTATTTAGGTCAAGACAGCTTATGTGACGATGCTCCATCTCTAGGCCAAAATCGAGCAAAGCTAAACTGATTTAAAACATTATTCCTTTTCTCCAGATGGATTGGGATAATTTGTTTGGCTAACCTAGGGTACAAATCAGGCACAAAGAAAAGGCTGTACCATGTGTTGGAAATAAAATACCTTCTTTGGAATGAGGTTGTTCAGAAACGCAGAATTAACCTCATCAGAGAGGCACAAAGGTGACATGAGCAGCCCACTCCCCTCATTGTATGAATTTTCCATAAACAAGTCGCTTTCATCACTGCTGGAGAGTTCTTCCCATTCATCATCAGAAGGATCTGAGAACAGAAGACAGACTTGTAAACATAACAGCACTGATGCAACAGGGATCCTGATTCTCAGTTATACTTGGCTCCACATGTTGGTTTAGGAGTCTTTAAGCTCTTGAGCTCTAACGAATTCCACACAAACCAAGTGCCATGAAGCCATAGTTCTAACTATTATCCTACTTTTGTTTCAATTGTTTTATTTTTAAAAATTATTTATTTTATATTCACTCAGGTAACAAGTACTCTTATGAGACAAGTTCTTCATACATGGGTACTTTGCTCTCTCATACTAACTCTCTCATACTAACTATGCTTCACTTAAAGATATCAAAAAGTTACAGAAGAAACATTTCACAAAGCATTTACTACGACTTTCACTTAGATTGTACCATTTTACTTTTTGAGGCAGATTCAAGCATGCAAATACACTAGTTAACTTGTTTACCAACTGCAACCAATTTAAGGCAATTGTTTTCTCTGGCAATCCTGAAGTCAAAGACAGATGCCCTCTAATCAGTAGTAACTGGGCTGGATGAAAATGTTACTGTCTCCACAGCAAGGCTAGTTGAAAGGAAATGATGATAGCAGAACAAGCCAAAGCAAGGCAGATCATCTCTGTTAGCCACTCCATGCAACATAATTTAAGTAAATTAAACAAGGTACATAGTTAAAACCTGAACTAGGTTTATACTTACATGATTTACTCTATTAGCAGATCTGTAAGGGCAGACATGGCAAGAGGGGTTGGGGTCATATTACCAGTTGGCACAGCTACTGTAAAGTGAATAACCTGTCCATGGCTAAAGGCCTGACAAGCACAAGCTAAGACCATCGTTTATATTTAATTTGAAATATCTCCATCCACAGGGTTTCCACAGACTTATCTAAACCTAGTTACATTTTAGTTGATGTAACACCAGTGTTTATGCAAGTCTTAAGTCTACCGGTTGGACTGATCCTCACAGGTGAAAGTTCTGCCTGTGTACAGAGGTCAGGATACTTAATTACTGTGACAAAGAAAAGATCATATTCACCCCCAAGTAATTTTGTTTGACGCCACAGATTCACGTAAGATGAAGTAGTGTAGTAACTATGGTAACAGCCACGCACTTCTTCTGTGGCAAAAGGTAAATACTTACAAGACAAAAGGTCTAAATAAATGTGTTTCACCTGTGCTCTGCAGCTGCTTAAGAATTTATGTGAACATGATAACTACTCTTTACCCGATGCAAAATAACTCATCAGGCTGTGGCAACTTATGTGGGCATCTTCTTTTGATAATATCCAATTAATTCTACAGCCATAATGTGCTGCTTTTAATAGCCTTTGCATGAGAAAGTTGTTGTCTTTTATGCTTTACCAACCTACAGTAGCAACAAGCAAGAAAACAAAGCAGACATCCCCCTTTCAGTCAGTCTCTTGCCTCTTTTAAAATAACTTTGATCTGCATCTTTACAAAGAAAACAAAAATCTCATCTGAAAACTAAATGATGACTATATGAGCTGAACACGCAATTCAGCAACAACAAAGACAACAGCCATTGGACACTCACAGCAAGTAGTGACAGCAGAATAAGTGTGCTCTAAAACACTAGCCTATAACTAAGATCAGGTTTCTTGTAATGTTCCTGGAAATACAGAAGCATTTCCAATGGCAATCCCATCTCAACTATCCCTGGTAACCCACAAACTACAGACCGGACAGCAATGCTGGAGTCTCCTGGCTTCCCTCCCGTGTCCCTGTTAAGGGGAGAGCACTCTGCTACTTCCAAATGCCGGCTGGCACTCAGTAGAACACATCTCTTGCCAGCCTGGTTATTTCCCTCAGCCCTGTGGTAAGCTGAGTGTTTCTGTGAACTCAGCATAATGGCTAAAGCTATTTTAGTCCTCAAATAACTTGAAAATTAAATGAACAGCTGCCTCTGGATTCCTCTTAATTTCTACAGATTATGTTTCTGTCTGCTCATGAATGGGTAAAGTACTGTAGTGAAATACAACACAATCAACCTTACATTACACTGAGTGAATGGCAGAATATGCAGCTTATCCACAAGAGATTTTCCAATTAAAGGGAAGAGCTTATGAATTACAGCTCATTAGATGAGAAATGCAGTTATGAAAGGAGCTTCATATACTAGGTGCAGAATTTCCTTGTGCTGCAAGAGAAAAAAAAGATCACCATTGGGAATATCTGGGTATAACTGTGGATTTTATTAGAACGTGTATCTACTCAGAAACTTATGTCTACACAATTACTTTTGCACCAGGCTTACAAACTGTAGTAGCAGTAAAAGTCTTCAGGTTTTGAAGGCTTTGTGGAGGGGTTAGTTTTGTTTGGTTGGTTTTGGGGTTTTTTAAACAGAATTTGAGAATCTTTTATTTGTTTTCTGAAGATTAGGAGAAACCAGCAAAACCAAGTATTAGAGTTCATAGAAGACACGGGATATCTAGTTCATACTTCTTCCAGAATAACAGCCTTTCTCTCTCCTCCAAAAAAGCTCATCAAGGCACAACTCTTAACAGCCTAAATCTGCATGCTAAAGCTGTCTCTCCTCCTTCTCTTGCAACACTTGTAGTATAAAAACTGTAAGATTTATCTGCTTTTAAAAAATTGCCACCCCTGTGCAATAAGATTCACACCCATACTGTATCAGATAAACACTCAGATCATGCTCTAACTGAACAAAGAATTTGCTGCAATATTTTTTCAGACATGTCTCTTCGGCTCAAGTGCTGTTTTGTTTGTTTTTAAATGTTGGCACAGGTAGCATCATGCAAAAATTATATATAAGCAACAGAAATTACTTATATTAGAAAAAGGACACTTAAATTAGTAATAGAAATCCCAATCCAATCTGCCCTCAGTTGGGGGTATCACGTGCATTCACCCTTAAAAGCTAATATCACCCAAAAGCAAACTAAACATGAACAACTCCAGAAACAAAATGCACAACACTTGCAATAAGAGAGATTTCCACAAACCTTCACTGCAGCACATATTAACAATGATTTCCAGAGCAGTCTGCTGAGCCATCAGTAAAGCTGTCACTTCTTTCAGTTCCCACTTCTCAGACTAAAAAATTAAAACATGAACCAAGTTTATTTTGTAAAGCAGCATTTCACTGCAATCTGAAGTATCCAACCTGTCGGTTACAATCCAGCCATTTCCTCCTCTCATCTTACACTGAAACTTTTTAAAATACCCCACAAAACCAGGAGGCATTACCTATCATCTTTCAGCTGGATGTTTTAGAACATGTTTTCAAGAAAGGCCACCTGCCCTGAAGTGATAACACAAAGGTTATTTAATTTTACCTAATGTACTTCTGTTTTTCTTTTCACATACACAATAGGGAATGAATTTGTTAACCTCTAAGCCATCTTCACTCCTGACTGAACGGTTATAGCCATGAAAAATCTCACCCACCTTTACACAGAAATCAGAACTCCCTGCAGCAGCTGCAGGTAGAAGCGCAGATAAGCCTGTTCTTTCCACTAGGGGACAAAAATGAAAATGTGCTTTCATGATGTGCTGTGCAACGAGGCCACGTTGGAACAGGTTGTGCTGAAGTTCTCGAAGCTCGTTTTTGATGTTTCGGCTAAAATAGTCAAGCTATTTGGAAGTCAGGAACTGTGGCTAAAGCTGAGGAAAGACCTGTCTGACACTCAGCCAAATGCAAGAAGCTGTCTGGGAGCCAGCCAGCCACACTTACCGGAAGCAGATCCGAAATGTCATTTTCTCTCCTCACTTTTCCTCTTGGTGTTTCCTCCATGTCATCATTTTCATTCAAAACACAGTTGTCTATAACATCACTCATGTTTTCCTCTGTTTCTGCCTCCGCAGCAAGTTTTAACCTGTTTTTTTCAGCTTTATTCATGCAAATAATTGTTTCCCCAGCATCTATTGCTAACGATTCTGAAAAAATCTTCAGGATTGCATTAACCATGCTGCCCAGGCTGCCAGGTGGAATGATGTCCTTGATATTCCAGATAGTGCCTAAAGATGAGAGAGTTGAAATATACAAATTACTTAAATGCTCAGTTCCCAGCTCTGTAATAGCAGTATATTTAGTAAGGGTACACCCTCTGCTACTTGAAATACTCAATGCTCGTACTTCAGTATGAACATTCAAGACTTTTCTCAACAGAATCAGGTTTTTTCTCTATTTAGCGTTTTATATACTCATCTGTAATAACTACATTATGCCCAAATCATAAGCTCAAGTAAATTACAGCATCTAAGTATGCACAGAATATTTACGTTGCATGACCTCGGTGACGCTTCTTACCTGTGACAACAGAACCACGAGAGACGCATTTTCTAAAGATTCTCCAAATTAATTTATTAGCCTCCAGTATCAAAAATCACCATTGTTGCACATTTAAAGTATAAAGAAGAGCACAAAGTAGAGAATGTAAGGCAAAAATCTATGCCTGTTATGCTGAAACAATTCCTGTGCTACTTATTATTGACTCATTTCAGTGCTGAAAACCAAATGAAGAATTAAAATGGGTTGCCACACTAGGCAGGTACCGAATTCAGAATCAAGCATTTATGACAGCTTTAAAACTAGTTGCAAATATCTGCTAATTCCAAAACACAATCCCAAAAGGAAGAATAACCTCATGAGCCATCTATACAGGCTTTGACAATCGGATGTCCAGACTACAGAGAGAAGTCTAAGCCCTCAGTCATTCACCTCCTCCTTAACCTGCCATCAATTGCAAAGCAACAAAGGACCTCAACCATTGTACCTGCTATCAGTGTCCTCAGAAGGATATGCTTCATTGTGCTCTCTGGACATAACATCACAGCTTCCAATACTTGTTGTGCAGAAGCATCAAATGAAGAAAGAAGTTCCGGATTATCTTCTGTCACCGCCTGCAAGCAGTTTGCTGCAGCAAACAATAGCAAATTACCAAACCAAATAGTAATTTCTCCCAATAAGAAAGTATTATCTTCCTGAAAGCTGGAGTAATGAAACACAGACACAGGAAAGAAACCACTTAATGCACCATCATGCTGTAATGGTATGACATTGTCCTTCACAAGCTGTGGTTCAGATTTTCAGATTTTTTTTCTACAACAAACCTGTACACAAAACAGGTGAGGACACTTCTACATCAGACATGGGACTGGCTGTATTCATATGAGCTACTAAAAAAATCAATTTCTCCATTGTACACTCTGTGTGACTAAGGACAATGCCAAAAAAAGGTGCAAGCCTACACACATGTAAGACCATTATAATACTATAACAATACTGCTAATAAAATCAAGTTGAAAGTGATAGTTGTTTGAGGTTTTTTTGATAGACTATGTCCTTTGCCCTACAAATTAAACCCTTCCTTACCAAACCCAGAAATTAAAAATCACAGCCTCCACCTAGAGCTTTCTTTCAACTTTTTTTCTCCTGGGCAAACACCAATAAGCCATTCTCTTTTAGACTGAAAATAAGCACAACAGATGTCAACTCCTCAATGATGTGTCATTCAGAATGGAATTCAAAGTCTTGTATTCAGTGTAAATTTTAAGTAATGCTAAGGCAGTACACAACGGATATGACAGCAGTGTTACATTCATACAGTAAAGAAAAGTTACCTTTAAATCCTTATCTTCTCTTTTACTACTTACCTACAGAAATAGCCAGATCCACATTTGTGGAAGATTTCTTCATGTAATGTAACACAGCCTCCAGACATCCTTCCTTATTGAATATGGATACTGCGGTATTACTGCATTCACTGATGTACAAAAAACATTAATAAGCCACTTTTCCCAGGGAAAAAAAACCAAAAACAAACCTGTAACAACATTTTAAGTAACACGTACTATCATATTTTAAAAACCTACCTAAGAATTACTCATTGGACAAGGAGCTATCCTTCATTATCAAGATTATGATTAACTCTATATAAAATGGAGAAAGGGAAGCTGCATTACCCTGGACACCCCTGAGGTAAGCTGGCTTCTGCCAGCTGGTTCCTCACATACACTCTTCAGGAGTTCGTTTTGGAGCCCAAGTACACTCTCACACAGACAGAACCAGCCAGAGTGGGAAAGGCAGCTTATAGCTGTGGGCTAAAAGCCAGGCCAGGGCTTCCTGCAACTATCAAAGACTTCATCCACAAACCCATTAAAAACAGAGAGGGCCGTTGTCTCTCGCATTCATATTCCCTTCCTCCAGAAAATGACTGCTCTTAACATTCCAAAAGGCATGCTAGGTCAATGCTAAATGTGCCATTTTCTTTAATTATCTAACAGTGGGATTTATATTTTTTCAAGTTTTCCCAACTACTCCCATTTTTTTAAGAAACGTATTGATACAAGACAAACTCAACTGGAAAAGCATGAGACCTAACTAGTTGCAAAGGTCTTAAATAATTTACATTTGAAAATATCGTGTGTCAGGATCAATGTCAGCCCCAATTTTATCAGTATCAAACTTAGCAATGAAGTCAGCAGTTCACGGTCACTGCCACAAAGTTCAAAATACAGAAGCAATTTACAGCATCCTTAATGATTATAGTTCCTGTTCCAAAGCACTTATGTCTCCAAAAGCAACACAAAAAGCGAACACAAAACATAGCTGAATCACAGTTACAAAGGGTCATGTACTCTGCATAAGGTGCTGAGCAAGCAGTTTCTGTACTGTTCTAGATTCCAATCCCTAAAAAAAAAAAACCCTCATTTACAAATGAGGCCTAAAGCCAGCAGCTACACCATACAGACACACACAGAGGCAGCTCCACTGAGATAATTTTAGAGTATGTTTATAGCCTTTTTTGTATGAATAGTGTTGCCATTTCTCTTCCTTCACCTGGTGTTTCCAATGTAAACTGCTAATGGAACAATTCACATTCTTTCTCGTATCATTAAGTAGATTTCATATCATTAAGTATCAGTGCTTTGGTCACTCAGGGATAGTTTGTCCAGACACTTAACTATTGGAATGATCTGCAGAGCGAGGAAGCAGTACAAATCTTCCTCATATTCCCAGAACACTGTAGTCCCTAGATCAGAATTTAATTTTCTCCATCTCCTGTATCATCATAAGGATCTACAGGAGCTGCATGCAAGACAAACTGTACAGGAAACTATGACAGAACACACTCAAAAAACAATATCAAAACTTTGGATAAAAAAAAAACAATATAAAAAACAAATTGGCACTACCCTAAAACTGGCCAACTTTGTTCCCTTCAAAGTAATTTATGGTAGAAGATAAACCTGTATTTCATAAAATACGAGGGCTTGCTATTTATTAAGCAAGGCACAAATGGGAGCCACACAATCAGAAATTAGAATCAGCAACCAAACACATCCTCCTGTATAAGACATTTTCTTTTTTGCCTCAATTCACATGCTCTTCTTCAGGATATCTCTTCTAATGTGTGTTTTCACAGCACTTACCATACATTCCACAGCAAATTAATAGCCTCATTGGCTATGTCTTCAGTGTAATTTTTATTCACCTCTCGGCCTTTCTTTGGAGAGAGTTGGTTAGCGTCTAGTCCAGCGCTACACTACAAACAAGAGAACCAGGGTTGGGAAACAGACAAGCCAAGATGAACATCAAAAACTTAAAAACATTAGCAGCAGAGAGAATGGACAGGACTCTCATCAACTGTTTAATACCAGAAAATCTGACTAGTTTCCTATTCTCTATGAAAACTGGGCCACAATAGAACTGAATAACTGATAATTTATTTTCTGTTATATAGACTCTTACAGTACTTGCTTTGCATTCAATAGTCTTCAGAAGCATTTTTAATTAAAAAATAGCAATTTCAGAATTTGAAATGCTGTTGCTTGTTAATACAGTCTATATGCAATTTTCAACAGTTCTTTCTAATCACACTAATTAATTCAGCTAGGATTTTGCTGTGCTTTACAATAATGCTATTACCCATATTTTTAAATGGGGAAAAACATACAGAAAGTGATGGTATTGCTCAAGGCTGCTCATACAAAGACAGCAGGTGACAGAATTCAATGCAATTTCCAAACTGCACTGCAACACCTAGACCAAACAAAGAATAGGTATTCAGCACAGATTATTCTACAACAGCAGTAACTACTCAACTGTACATCCAAGCTTTCATTTAGACAAAATCATTTACCAAAAAAAATCTCACTAGAATAACATTGCAACATAACTGTTGGATCTGGATCTTGACTGACAGAGTAGACTTGTCTTCACTGATGTTTCAGACTTCAATCTCAAGACCCTTTACGCAAAAGCCATCCTAGGCAGCTAACTCCACCATGGACCCAAGGTAGCAGGGTCGGAGGCAAAAGCAAGTGGTTTGAAATCTCTTGAACAATTATTGCACTATCAAACTTCCTGAAACATTCTTTTAAAGGATTTTTCAGATATTTTAACTATAAAAATTGAACTATTTTTGAAAATAAGAAAATTCAATGGCTAAATCAGTTTTTAAATCAGAATTAAATTCAACACACCTCTTTCAGAAGTGCGACAAGGGGCGTCATGATGTCTTTTGTCACCATGTCATCACAGACTTCAAATCCTCCACAAGCACTCAGATTTCTGGGGTGGGGGGGAAAAAAAGCTTTGGATCAGATGCAAAACTTTCCAGGAATGTTTCAAAAAAAACCCAAAACAAACCCACTAAACCACACATTTTGTATTCTTTTCTGAAGATTAGGGTACTTTTTGTTTTGAAAATTATTCTGCTTACTCAGTAACTTTAGTCTTTTATCTTTCTAACATAAAAGGCTACCTTTGGTGTTATGAAAAAAACCATTCCACTTCTGGTTTAGTGCAACCAGAAAGCTTACCTGTACTAAATCATGGTTTCTGTCAGGTGTTTCTCAGTGTAAGATACAACGGAAATGCTAACAAGTATTATTTTCATCATCACATTTTTATACAAAGAAAGCAAGCTGTAGGTCTGAGCACAGAACACAAACTCTAAATGATACCGTGCAATGCTTAACAAGTTTCTCATGAAGCCAGCTACACATATTCTCTAATCAACCTGCTGCTCCTACAGCATTTCATGACATGAAATGTCATACTAACAGCATTCCAGCTATTCCTTCATACTAGTGTTGATTTTTTTTCTTAGCAGAAGAACAGAAAGCAGTGTGTTCTACTGGAAGCAGATAAAATGGTAGTAACTAACTGTCATGGTTTAGCAAGGAGTTGCTTTTGCTTGGTAACAGGGGGAGCGGGTTGCAGTGAAGACCCGGTAAAAGTTTTTTAGACTCTCCCCCGACTCCTGGGTTCAGATCCACTCCCCGGCCCGGCTGGGCCAATCTGGCGCCTCTGCCATCACTATTTAGAGACGGGAATTTGAG
>WBNH01009921.1:231141-244990 GCA_013401255.1 Urocolius indicus | reverse complement strand
AGCATAGAAACATAAATCTAGATAATTTCCTTGGGCATTAGTTAGCTGCAATCCAAAAGATGCACAATGGATGAGCAACAAATCAGTTAAGAGAAGCATCAGCTAAGCAAGTAACAATAGGAAAGAAGATGGACCTACAGCCATAATGCATAGTTGTGAATCCAACAATAAAATAAAATTGACCTATAAAGCAATAGCAATTAGAAAGAAGAACTCTTAGCTCATATACAGCATCTGAAAAGCATCATGACAGGACTAAGATGACTAAATGTAATTACAAAATATTATCCAGAACTCCCTGACAGTACCAGGATAAGAAGAACTTATGAAGATCCATAGTTACCTTCACACTGGAGCTACCTTCATCTGATGAGAAATAGTACAGAGTTCCAGCATAAAACCAATCAATGGTATGAAGACAGCAGCAAAGTAGAAAAAAAACAGAATACCCAGGGAAACAAGAATTGGAAGATTTGCTCAAAAGTCAGCATACTTGAGGTACTTTGATGTCAGAAGTTGCAGGAAATGGCATGGATGCCATTCTCTAGATTGAACTAAATGCTAGCAACTTCTGGTCCTCAGTTGAATGACTATAGGCACAAAAGTCACAACAGCTAGTAACTGTTAAAAAATAAACTTTAAAAAGTAGTAATTCACTGGAAGTCAAAGGCATAATCTGAGGCTGCAAATAGAAATAGTTTGGAAAAGTCATTCTGCATTACCCATAGTGTGAAGCACAGCTGTTGCTGCAGAAGCTCTCCAAACAGTTCTTCCGATACAAAGCCAGATTAATTTGGGGAGAGTTTTGTGTACCAGAGCATAGTACACAAAACAGCTACAAACTTCATTCATTCCCCAGCCAGGACAGGGCCAAGCAATCTCCTACCACACCAGGCGAGTGCTGTGTCACAATTCAGCTATCAGGAGGTGCCTGCAGAGTCAGGAACCGACAGCAACTGCTGCTGCCTGGAGTCAAAGCATTTCACCTCTGTGACACATCAGAGCATCAAAGGCTCATAAAGAGAGTGCCCCCAGGCCACTCCCAAATTCAGGTCTTCTGCGTGGTAGTACTGCTAAACCACTGAGATGGCTTCACTTCAGCTGTCAGAGCTGGGGTGTTTTGCTGTCTGTGTATAAAACCACCATTTTCATGCTGTCTAAAGAAGATAAAATTATATGGGAGTGGGGAGAAAGAAGTGCAAAATGATTCTTCCACCTCACATAGCAAACCTTTCAAACTAATCAGTCATAGTGGAGGCCAGATGTCATTTTTGACATATTATTTATCATCTTGCTTATCGTTTTATTCTTTTCTTGTTCTAGGTAGATGCTGTTTAACTAATTAAGGAAAATTAAATTTCCAGTGCTTGGAATTCAGGGGTGGCCTCCTCTGTGAGCCAATCTCACTGTTCTCCATGAGCAATTTAAAAATAGAATCTAGTTGGCTTTGTTATGTTGTGGTTTTTGTTGTTTTTTTTTTTAAATTGATATCACTTTGTCTAGTGCACAAACACATATGGCTGTAATTTAGTGAACTCCAGTCTTCCTCTCGTGGCAAACTGATAGGATAATTTTATTATGAGTGGAACAATGACTACAGGGAGTCAGGGAGAATCTGAGAGGACTACACATAATTCAGTTGACTAAATGTAATACATTATATCAGTAGGTAATGAAAACAATGCTGAACACTTGTGAAGCCTAAACCATTTCTGATTCCAGCTCCTGTCAAAAGGCCACTCTATAATTCACATCTGAATTTTATTTAGTATCAGGAACCAGTAATCTAACAGAGGTGTCAGACTGAGGTGTTTGGACCAAAAGATGTATACTGAGTCATGTGCTCCACAGTCTTTGTAATCACAGAGTTACATAATCCATCCATGGATTTTAATAAGTAACTTATTATGGTCCTTTTAGCATTGATTATTATACACATCACTTTCTCCTGGTTTATTGACACTATTTTAATGCCTTTAGCACATAAAATTACCAGTATAGCAAATCAGTATTAATTATAAACGCATAACGTGTGCAGAGATTCTGTTATTTCCATGACAAACATAAAAGACACAAGAGGGTCAGCATCACATTAGACTTCGATTATTTTTGTGATGTGGCCAGTCTTCACCAGCCTTGCAAGTGATGGCAAGGTCAGTGAGCAAAGTTAGCAATGATTTTTGATCAGCAATTTTGAACTGATTTTCATTTTTGTACTGACTTTTTTTCTGAAAACAATGGGATCCAACACAGTCTGAGGTCCATCCTGTTACTGCTGCTAATTTGTAAAGGAGTGCACAAATAGTCTGCAAAAATAGGTTCTATTTATTCCTATTCTATCTACTTAAGTCTTTCATTTTAGTTAATAGAAAACGGTTTTCCTGATTCCAAAAGCATCACTGTAGTGGTTTTGCCTGGGCCAGGTTTTTTTTTGTAACAGGGCACCTACAGGGGTGGCTTCTTTAAACAAAAAGAGTTACCAGAAGCTTCCCCTGTAGCTCACAGGGTTAGGGCCAGTCAATTCTAAGCAGGACCTTGCACCTGACCCAGGCCTGGCCAATTAGTGGTAGAGGTAACGCCTCTGTGAATAACATATTTGAGAAGAAGTTGTTGCACAGCTGCAAAACTGCAGCAGCAACAGGAAGGGAGAATATGAAAACATCTCTGCAGACACCAAGGTCTGTGTAGAAGGAGGGGGAGGAGAATGCTTAGGCACTGAAAAGGCTCCCCTGTGATACGTGGTGAGGACTATGGTGAAGCAGAGACCCATTCACAGCCCATGGAGGAGCCCACATCAGAGTGAGTGGACGCCTAAAGGAGGCTGTGACTCTGCAAGAAGTTCATCCTGGAGTAAGTTCCTGGCAGGACCTAGGAGTTCATGGGGGAGGTGCCCATGCTGGAGCAGGTTCACTGCCAGGACTTGTGATCCCATGAAGGACCCAGGCTGGAGTAGTCTGAACCTGAAGGACTGTTTCTCCCGGTGGATGTCCACCCACGCTGGACAGTGTGTGAGGAGCTGCCCCTGTAGGAGGCCCCACGCTGGATCAGTTCATGAGGAGCTGTAGCCCATGGGAAGGACCCACGCTGGAGAAGTTCATGAGGGACTGTCTCTCGTGGGGAGGGACCCCACAGTGTAGCAGTGGGAAGTGTGAGGAGGCCTCCCCCTGAGAAGCAGCAGCGGCAAAGTCCATCTGGAATGAACCAACCACAACCCCCATCCCTGCACTTCTGGGGGTGAAGGAAGGGGAATCCCGGGAAGAGGAGGGGTGAGGGAGAGGTGTTTTAAGACAGTTTTATTTCTCATCTCCCTGCTCTTATTGTTTCTTTAATAAATCAAACCTTTTTTTTTCTCCCTAAGTTGAGTCTGTTTTGCCCATGATGCTAATTGTCAAGTGATCTCTCTGTCCTTATCAACTCAAAGCCATTTGTTATATTTCTCTCTCTCTCCTGTCCAGTTTAGGAGTGATTTTATGATTTGATGGACATCAGGCTAAACCACCACAGTCATGTTTTTAAGCCTCTTTAAAAACTGAGTCACTTGCATTTTAAGGGAATATTAATTAAAGTGTGTGCTCTTAAACATTATAAAGTTTCAATCAAACCCATGGCTCTTACACTACTTGTTCTGTAATAAGAATTATGGGGTTTTTGTCCTCCTAACTGAGCATGAAGGAATGTTTTGCGTTTCTTGGAGGAAAGTGTGTCTGGTAAGTTTATTATTAATTTTTCTCACTAGCATTTGCACAGATTAATTTTGCCTGGATGAATGTTTGTGGATAAATTCATTCCAAGCCCATCCACTTAGCAATTAAACAGTGAGTTCTGGGATGCAGTAGGTGTGCGGGATTGCTACTAATGACTTCCTGCTTTACCTTGCCCATTTGCACTGGCAGGCTCATACCACTGCACCCAGTGTTACACTCCAGCAGTGGCAGAAGAGGCAGCCTAGGCAGCAGCTATGTTTGCAGTGCTTATGTTAGGACTTTCCTGTTGTTGGATCAGGGCTATTGGAATAAGCCTATATTCTTGTAGTTCCCTACCTTGTTCCACTGCTGGCTTGCTTGTTAACATGCTGGTAATGTATGAATGCAAGTACAAATATTGCACTGCTTTAGAAATAAGCAAGTTCAAATTTCCTGTTCTGTCCTTTCCCCCCACAGTCAGAGTGGAGGTTTAAGGAGTCTCTAATTGCAACCTTCCAAGCGAGGAATGAACAAATATCCCCATAACAAAGTTAGTGCTTGTGAAAATAACACTGAGCATCTGTCACAAATAATAGAAAACTGTCAAATGAGAGAAAAGATAAAAGGTAACGTTGAATCCAGAGTCACTTAGTCTTTGCAGTTAGAGGGCTGAACTCCACAAGGGACAGGTAGGAATATAGCTAAGATGCTTAGTGCTCATGCTGCAGAGCTCAGCTAGAATAAGAGCTACTTTGCTCTGGCAGGATTCTGGAATAATCATAATGTTGACCCAAGAATGTCTCTCCTTCAGCTTTCAGCTTGAGACCAGGACTGGTTCACTCTTTTGTTCTTCTACAGACCCACATATTAGGATCTATGTATTCCTTTAATATCTGATTTTCTGCTGTTTCTTAACATAGACTCATGTGCATATGGAGTTATGGATAAGATAGACTTTTAAAAAATTTATCTTAGCCCATATCACATTTTTCTACTCTGTTTTCTAACACTGACATTTCAGGAAAGGAACTGATGTGAGAGAACAGGGGAAAAAAATTCTCCATGTTTTTTCTAACTTGCCTCTTCCTAGTTCAGTAAGTTGTTTCCACACTGTCCATGAGAGAATGAAAACTTGGTAACATTCTTCCTTTTGTTAGTAAAGGTATTGTACAGCTACTTTCATGGAGACAGTGATTAGAAATCAGGCTATATGGCTTAGATAACCAATGGAAAAATGGGAAAAAGTGAATAATGACATATGCAGGGAATCTGATTTTGCAAGCTGTCCCAAGCTCAGACTGATCTACGTGAAATACTCTCTGAGTAATCAACAAATTCATGAAAAGGAAAAAACAAACAAACAAACAAAAAGGTGCCTAAACAAATTTCTCATTAGGAAAAGATTTCTTCACTCTGTCCCTAACTATGTGTTTCCATTATTTACAAACTCCTGGGCAAAACCAAAACAATACTGGGAAATAACTGGTCATGCATGGTCAAATTGCTAGTGCACATTAAGAGGGCAAGGTGAAAAGGCAGCAGAGGTTGGTCCTTCACCTTTCATGGCACAAATCCCACAGATCACAGAATCATAGAGTGATTTGGGTTGGAAGGGATTCTAAAGGACATCTAGTCCACCCCCCATGCCATGGGCAGGGACACTTTCCACTAGACCAGGTTGCTCAAAGCCCAGTCCAACCTGGCCTTGAACTCTTTGAGGCAGGGAGGGGGCATCCACAGCCTCTGTGGGCAACCTGTGCCAGGGCCTCATCACCTTCACAGTAAAGAACTTCCTCCTGATATCTAATCTAAATTTGCCCTGTTTCAGTTTAAAATCATTACCCCTTGTCCTATCACTACACTCGCTGGTAAAGAGTCCCTCCCCATCTGTCTTGTAAGTCCCCTTTACATACTGGAAGGCTGTTTTAAGGTCTCCCTGGAGCCTTCTGTCCTTCAGGGTAAACAATTCCAACTTTCAGCCTGTCCTCATATAAGAAGTGCTCTAGCCTCTTGGTTATCTCCATGTTCCTCCTCTAGACCAGCTCAAGCAGGCCTATATCCTTGTTATGCTGGGGGCCCCAGAGCTGGATGCAGTACTGTAGATGGAGCCAAGTAGTACCAGTACCACCAAGTCTTTCTCCCCAGGGCTGCTCTCAATAGGCCAGGGTCCTAATGGTATTTCAGAATGGTAAAAAAGCTGGAAAATGCCATGGTGGCTGATGCTGTTCTTCAGCAACACACCTTCCTTCACTGACTTGAGAGAGAAATCACAACTTTTGTTCATCAAATGAACAATATTCTTCTGAACTACAGATCTCTTTCTGTGCTAAGTATCATGTTGAAGACACTACACTGATTTGCCAATATATTTATTTCTTTACCTGGGAACTTTTGCCACATTTGCATTCTGCTTTCTTGAGATAAAAGACTAATGTTAACTCATGGCACCATTACTCCCTCACTAATTGCTTGTTGAAGTTTTTTTGCTTATCAGTGTTTTTCAAGGAAGTTCACAACTCAAGAGGTCAACTTTAAACGGGCTGAAACATCAGCTTAGAGTGACTAATACAAAAGATAAGATACGTCTGAAAGCAAATGCAAAATGTAATCTCTCTCCCTTGTTTACCCTGCAAGTAAAAAAAAAAAAAAAAGAGGAATAAAACCTGCTCACGTTCCCAATCAAATACTAGAACAAAGCAGGTCTCGGACAAGGGCTGGGACACAGCAGCAAGTTTGAACTGAATGAGTAGTCAGCAATAATGATTATGAGTCACATACAAAGGAGGGAATATGTTTTCTACTACAATCACAATAAAACAATGAAGCAGGAAATGGAACTTGAAGCAAACACAGCAAAAATGTTCTGAAACAGAAATGTTAAAGCAGAGCTTTCCTGGTTTTCTCTGCTGATAGTTTGCTGGTTGTTAGGTTTTCGGCTGTTGGGGTTTTTGTTTTTTGCAAAGTAGGAAATCTGGATGGGTTCACATTGAAAAGAAGATATATTTCTCTCTTCACTGGTAATCTATGAGATCCCCTGCAAGAGAACTGTGACTAGGAAATTCCTCCCTGTCAAGGAAACTCTCATTCTGACATTTTTCTATTTCCAAAGCTCCCCAAACTGTGTGAACCTGCAGACAATATAATTAAAATAAATCTCTCAAAAAATTACATTATATTTTCATTTATGAACTGTGAACTATTTATATTAACAATACAACTTCATCCCAGTATGTCAGGTAAGTATTACTAGACTTCCTCTCCTGCAGAGAGGAGTTAACTCTCTCTCTTTAGTAGTAACTAAATCTTACATATTTTGAACCTCAAGGATGAACCAAGGAGAACTTTTAGTGTATACCATGCTGGGAGAAGTAAAAGAGCTTAACCTTTTGGAAATTCTTCAATGAAAGATCCAGGCCAGTGTTATAGCCCTAAACATTTCCCTTCATTGCTCTCCAGGCTGGGACCAGGGGAGGGGACCTAGATGAGGAAGCTGTTCTGGAATTTGCAGGGAATCTTTTTGGGCTGAGAGACCTGAGTAGGCCAGCATCATGGACTATCAAGAAAAAATGCCACAGGAGTTAAAAAAAAGATATGTGAGAGGAAGAAAATTCACCTTTACTGTATGTTAAGGAGTTAAATACTTGAATAGAAGATTCCCATGGCCAGACTATCACAATTAGAAAAAGAATTATCTGTCTTCCAGGTGCTGTGTCAACCATTTCTTCCTTGGAAGCCTCCCAAGGAAAAACTCCAAGAACAGCGAGGCAGTGAGGCCTTGTGGCTGTATTCTGGAGTTCTTCTTTTCGACCCTGCAACTTGGCACCATCTCAGCTAACACAAATGAATCTTCAAATATAAATAGTAAAATATTAACAACTCTCAGACAGTTTCTTTTCTACCCCAAGTCTTTTGGGTGAGCAGTAAAGCTTGGCAAATGTCTTCTCAAGCAAGCCCAGTGAGACTTACTGCTGTCACTAGGGAACAAATCTCCAGTGAGTTGTTGCCTGTAGTGCTAGCCTAAGAGAAAGGGGACCTTTTAGATGAATCTAAATGCAGAAAAGAGAATTAACAGCGCGGGAGGGGGGAGAAGATGTTTCTAACACATATAGTCTAATGGAAAATACACTGCACTAACAATATGTCTCCTGATTATAGAATGATGTCTGTAGGCTTAATTTCCCATAAAGGATAAACCTGCCAAGCAGAAGAGAACTGAGTAAATATGGTCTCTATTACAAATACTTCTATACTGTAAGTGCAGACAGAGCGACCTGTGCCCAATGCATGATTTGTTGACAGTGGAATTTATTATCCTCTCTCTTTGATGGGTAGGAGAATAATAACAAAAATCCCAGTTATCAAGAGCAATGGAATTGTATATCTGAATAGGACAATTAAATAATCGATGATTTTTTAACTGTAGTTGTAGTGTATATGCTGGGGATGCCCATATTTCTTCCTCTCCCCAATGAATATGGCTACCTGCTTATTTTAGTGTGTTTATTTGAATTACACAAACTTAGTACATTGCTTTATTGTTCCTCATTAAATGCAATCAATAATATGAATCAGATACAACAACTCTTCAAAGAAATACATATCCTGTGATAACATAGTGGAGATCCTTATTTTAGAATTCCTCCACACAGTAAATGATGAGGCACAAAGGAGCTAATACAGTTAAACTTAAGGGGTTTCTATTAAATCTCTAATCATAGCTGGCAGTGCTTTCCTTTCCCTTTTCCTCCCTGCTTTGTTTACTTTTAAAAGACCCTGATTGTTGCATTATTTGCAGAGTGTAGGAGCAAATCTACATTTCTGGAAAGAGTATTACTTTGAGCAAGGGTTACTCTTTCCAGAAATGCTCATCTGACATAGTAGGGGACAGAGCATAATGGCTACAGTACTATCAAAATTGTCATTTTAGAGTCAGAATGGGCATCTCACCAATTAGTCCCAATTTTTTGGAAGTCTTTTCCAAGCAGAGGAAGACAGCAACGCTTTCCCAACATAAGCGGTGCAGCTGCACGCTCAGCACTGATACATCCAGCTTCCTCCCACACCCTTAATTCCAGACACAGACTATTTTTTTTTTTAACTTGCACCAGTGTTAATCAGGAAAACTGTGCTAAAGCTAGTGATGTTTCACCAGAAAAAGCAAAACTGCAAGTAAGTGGAAAATCAAGTCTTTTTGAAATTCATTCAACTTACTGTACAATCTTTCTGGTTCAACCTGAAGAACATGATTTTTGAAAGGGCCTCAACCTGGCCTCCTTTCCTAGAGGTGCAATTTTGCATCTGCAATCAGTTAAAACCACAATTAATTACAGTCATAAACCATGCCAATTACACATCCAAATGTCTGATTTGTGGAGCAGTTGGGTAATTAGGTAACCACATATAGGACTTGCATTGAAATTGAACTTTGAGCTTGGATATAAAAGTTAGTATTGAAAATTGAATGCTGTTTCCACATTTCTGTATTTTATGCTTCTCTGTCTTTTTTTTTTTTTTTTTTTTTAAATTTTTGGGGTTTTTTTTGTTTGTTTGTTTGTTTTCTGCCAGAAATTATTGTGTGAGTGTAATGACAAGCAGGACAACTATGAACTACATCAGATGTAGCTAGAGACACTACTTGGAATGAACTTGGCTTTATTCGCTAATAACTATACTGATGTTTCCACCATGGCTCATCCAAAATGTCATGGTCGGGAGGCAAAACAGTAATAAAGGGAATTTTCCCTGAAGGCTAGTTGTACTGGAAATCTACTGCTCCACATCACACTCCCACTAGCCACAGATTTGCTAAGAAAAGGCTTGTAAGGTACTACTATATGAAGCAATTTGAAAGTTGAAGCAATGGAGTACAGTGTAAATAATTCACTTTTTGCTGAGAGAGTGGGGGCAGTTGAGCTTGTGTTTAGTGGGTGGATCCAGCAGATCTATTACTGGTGGTGGAGGCTGCATCAGTAAAACCTATCTTCTGAAACAAAATGTTTCTTCTTTAGACTTGGTGACACTATGTAGAAATAGTATATTCACACAGCAGCTCTTCATATTACATTTATAAACATAAGAAATTGCTGACTAGAGAAAGGCTCTTTGGTTCATCAAGCTTTTTCTTTCAGCGTATTTCACCCTCACCTCCCTGGTTTATCACTGTATCCTTCAGTCCTTTCTCTCCTGAGATAAAAATGTCCAGCTGTCTCTTAAATTCATTTAGATTACTTGCTTCACTGGCCAATTATTCCATATGTTTACTACTGTTTCAGGCAGAGTTATTTTATTCAATTCCCAGTTTACTCCGAATTTCCTAGATGTGCAATGTGTTTCCAAAGTCTTGGACTACTGATTTTAAAAATAATTTGATCATCTTTTGCATTGTTAAAAAATATAGAGAAGATTTAATGTTTTTAGAAGCCATAATTAGGTTAATAGCCAGCTTTTCTATGAGGAGCAGAGGTAGATTATGGCTCAATCCAGGACTTGCCTCCTGAGTTTATAGTCTTATCTTTCAATGAGTCTCTCTAATTTCTCACCCCACAGAAGTGTCTGTTGACTCCCTGAGACTAGTGTCCTCACTGAAACTAGTAGGTTCATCTCAGAGGCACCTATCATTTTTTTTTTCTTTGCCAGTGGGACTAAATCTTTTGGTTAGAAATATTTTCTTAATGGCAAAATATTAAAGTTGAGACAGAAGAGAAAATGAAGTGACTATCAGATCACTTCTCACTTTGTTATAGTCCTGTTCACAATACCTGTATGGTATCTGCTTCCTGTATGGTTTCTGCTATCTACTATACCTATCTACTGAAAATATTGTCTGATGTTGCAACAGCACTTGAGATTTCTCATGCACATTAAAGGTCCTCTTAACTTCCCCAGCAAGGGAAGGGTTCCTTAGGCTTGATGAAAGTGGGGAAGATGCATTCCCCCTCTGCGTAAGAAGGGGTGGTATTCTGCTTAGAAGCTTATCTTTCATCAAAGAGTGACACCTACATATAACCTGAGGTGGAATTTTGTTACCAATTGCTGCAAACCAAACCGCATGGTTCAGTTCATGAACCTTTCGTAAGCTAAACCCTGCAGCGTTTATATAATGTTACCAGATATGTAATTAAAAAAAAAAAAACACAACAGTTGCTGCAACTGAAAGTCTACCAAAAAACAGCATCTCATTAAGAATGTGCCCAAGGGCTGAAGTCTGGGGTTTGGGTTTGGCTCTGGCACTTTTCCCCCAAAATCAACAGGCCCCCACCCTGTCTCAAGATTTAATTCTGGGGCTTGGTGACTGATCTAATTACTGTTGAGTCTTCCTCGTGAAACACACCAGGTTGATTCTTTCCTTATTTAGACAGTAAACATGAAGAGTGACATTGTTTGGGAAATAAATGAATAACATTTTACATTTTCAGTTTGTGGACTTGTAGTTTTCTATAGTTCATTTTCACCATTGTCTGCAGATCACACTTTAATCTATTGACAACAGGTTTGCTTTTTTAGTTATCTTCTGTGGATTTGCTTGATGTAAGGCCCTTTGAAGGGCCTGGTTTCTAAGAACTGAAAAGTATTTCCATAGAAAAATTAAAATCTTGAGGATTTTTAAGGAAAATTCAGTGAAAATATTCTGAAAAATACATGTTAATGTTTTCCTGCCAGGAGCTATCCAGAAGAAACCATCTGCTGCTTAACGTAAGCAAAACCTTCACAGTTATAAGCTGATCTTTCAAAAAGATCAATAATATCTTGAGCAAGTGATGAATAAATCTCTAAAAATGGTTTTTTAACCTTTCTGATTTTCAAAGTCATAAAACATTTCCATTGAAGATGTGTAGTGAATTTGAGCAACCGAAGTAGGCTGGGAGTTTAGTTAATTTTTACAGATCGCTCAGGAATAATCAAGAGATTCCCAGATGGCAGACTACAGGTTGAAAACCACTGATCTACAGATATCATTTGGATAATCCTCCTAAGGTTTTAATGTGTAGCTAAACTTGAAAACTGTCCAAATGACAGTGTAAGATCAGGAAAGTCATGAGTACCTTCTTTATTTGAGATTTGTCATATATCTTGACTGAATGATGGTAAAAAGCCTATAAACAAGTGGGAATTAAAAATAATTTTAAATCAGAAACTGTGTAGTGTCTAAAAGGTTCTGCAGATATTGACTTTACAGAAATACAAGGAAAGAGAGATAATAAAGGTAGCTGAGGTTTCTCAATTTCAAATAAGAATAACTTAGAAATCAATTAAAACTTTCTAATACATAGAAACATAGAATGGTAGGGTTGGAAGAGACCTTTAGACGTCATCTAGTCCAACCCCTCGACAGAAGCAGGTCAATGTTTTCCTCAATTTCTCATTATTTTCTATACATTATGGCAATAGTAAAAATATTGCATTTAATCCTTAGAGCAAGACCTCCATAAGTTAATATTTTCTGTCTCTGAAGGGTCTACATAACAAGTTAGAGCATTACTATTAAGCACACTGCAGTGTACCAGCAATCTGGAAAAATGCCTAAACCTTTCACAAGTATTTTTTTTTCTCCTTTACAGCTTTTACCTTCTCTCTCTCACCACAATCTAACAGGGTGCTCAAGCATGCTGGCAACTTCAAGCACATTAAGTGCTCCCTCTGCGATATGTGCACACACTATTTTCAAATATAGCATCACATATACACATGGTTGAACCCAGACCTATGTCTGGAAATGTGATTCCTTTTCAAGGAGCTCTCCATTCCTGTCTTCAGTCTGATTTCAGAAAAAACACTCTTATTTAGGAAAGACTTCTTATAATATGCTTGAGCTTCATTCAAAACAATGAGAAAGATGTATACAAGTGCTTAACTCTCAGAACACTAGAGCGTGTACTCCACTGTTTAAAGTAATTACAAAAAACCTAATTTAATAATTCTGCTACTTTTCTATCCTTTCTCTTCTATTAATTTTACTTGCCAATTCTTGTCTCTTTTGTCTGCTGCAAATGCTTTAACAGATTGCAGCAATGATGCTTATAATACTCATTTTCCTTCATTGTCAGCACACATTTTTAGCTTTCTTCTCCTTCTTTTGCCTCATATATTCAAGCTGGACCAGACTTGCTTTTAACAGTCTTGCCCCTTGCAATTTTTGTGATGCTGCAGCTCTGCTCAGTTACAGTTGTTTCTTTGTCCTTCCATCAACTGGGATGTAAAAAGGGTAATTTAGGAAGGTGGGAGGATATGGAGTGGGAAGTGAGAATGAGGAAATTTTCTTCAAAAAGTTTTCCCTGTTTTTTACCTTGTCATGTAGTTTTATATAAAAACAACCTCCCCTGGCCATGGCAAGCCAGGCTACTTCTTCCCAGCATACTGTGGATTCCTTTCAACGAAACAATAAAGCTCTTGCTTAATTTTAAGTACATGTATAAATTTTATTATCTTCAATAATCAGAGGTTAAAGATAACCATAAAGTGATGTGCTTTGACAATTAAGAATGAGCTTACAATTGTTTGTAATGTTCTTCATTGAGTCTTGGCCTGAAGATTGGCCATACCAGTCTTACATGCTGCTGGAAAGTATTCAAGACTTTTGGTACTGTGTGTTATCTCTGAATCATCTAGTCTGATTTCTCCACACCCATTTCTTGTTCACTAAGCAAAAAAACTAAGGTTCTGCCTTTGGCTCTGATCCCTGGATGCCCCTGTCACTAAAACTTAACGCAGCACAGCTGAACCACAACTCTTTCAACAGCTGATCATATGTGAATATCCTCAAAAGCAATGTAAGCCTCTGGTTTGAACTCATTTAATTATTTATTTTTAAGCTATGTTATTTATTTTTAGAACAAAGGTGTTGGGCTATTCAAAATGTAATATAGAAGCCTTTGAACCCTTTTAGCCTCTGTTTTCTAGAAGAGTATGAAGTAGCAAGGCTATAGATGTAGCATTCACTAATTTTTTACTGAGTAATGTCTTCTTGGTGTAAAATGCTGGATTATGGTTAATAAGGATAAGGTTTCAAAGTCCCAGAAGATCTCCATATCCTTGAGACGTTGAGAGAAGGAAGGCAGAGGGCTGAGGCTAGCGTCTTTCATGAGGAAGTAGAGCTAAGTCAGCACTGGGTGCTAAAAGAAGTTTTGTCTAGAGTAATTGGTATCATTTTGTGTGTCATTATCATCACC
>WBNH01009921.1:121141-226141 GCA_013401255.1 Urocolius indicus | reverse complement strand
TTTATTATTTCTAATTAAAAGTCAGGGACAATAGCACAACAATTCTAACTTATTTAAATAATGTTCTACATTTTGGGGGAGAGAGAGAAGTGGTGTTGTGTACCATTGATTCCTCCCCCCCCAAAACCCCTACCTTCAACATCAGTTATTCTGCAGCTTTTAAATGTGAAATGGACTGTTTATCTGAAAGTGTGCTGGCAGACTGCCACCATATTTCTCAGATTAAAGAAAGGATTGAAAACAATCAGCTTTCCAAGGAACTGAAACCACAACAATATGTTTCTGATTAATTTACAAATATATGTATATATTTAAGGCTAAACTACAGAACTAGAAAATTCCTACTAGTTAGTCTATCACAGGCATTCTTACACTTTATTAGAACAGACATCATATTGAAATAATAAGCATGGGAGGCCTTAATTTCTTCTTAGATCTATATTACTAAATGTCTAACTGGCTCAGATTTAAAATAAACTTTGGTATGTTTGCACTTGAAAACTGGAAAAAGACCACAAGTAATAATTTGTTGTCAGTTTCCATATTGTCTAACTAAAAACTATAGTTCAGTCTGTACACCGCTGGATGCCAGGCGATGTCAGTCCAGTACCCTTGCAGTGGCTAAACTTTCTTGGAGGAACACATTGCTCCAGTAAGGTAGCAAAGATCACTTCATCAGTGTAGAACTATCTGAGATGAATTAAAGGTACAGGCCACAGCTTTACTTGCTTTCTGAATCTCCTGGAGGCTGGTGTCATTACACCCTTAAATACACAAGTATGTATCGGAGAAGGACATGACAGAGATCCTTTTTCTCTGAATATCTAAAGATCGTGATTTCATGCCCAAAACCCTGCCAAATGCATCACAAATGTGAAAACAAGATTTTAAGCTGTTTAATGATGGCTCTTCACTGTTGTCCTGCACGATTTTCAAGCATTTTTTTTCCATATGATCGTCGTCAATTTGCTTGCAAGAAATTTAATGATAATAAACAGTGCCACCTATGTCCAGTATAGTTGGATTTGGTTTTAGGTTTATCAGTTTATGTATATATAGGTAATAATTTTACCCAGACTGAGGTACAGGTTATAAAATTTCATTTAAGAAGAGTTTCTTTTCTTATTTAGAAAGATCCGTTCAGAGAAGGAACACAGAAGGAAGTTTCTGGTCAGGAGGTGAAAGAATCTGAATTATTCACCCTTAAAAAGCATAATGAGTACAAAATGCTTCAGCTTGTTACAAATGGCAGGATTAAAGAATACACTGACATCCTATAACTTCTCTCAACCTATTAAAAGCATTCCTTAATTGTCTGTTTAAGTACGAATCTCAGTAACAAATGAGTGAATGCTCATAAAAAAGGAAAGAGCTTTGAAAATATCACCACCTCTAAAAATTCCCATTCTACTGAGCATATCTCGTTGCTTTATTTCCAAGGTAACCATGGGTGTCTCGAGAACTCTTCAATGATACTGGACGGTCAAATACCAGAGCAGCAAAATAACAAGTTGTCTATCTACAAATGATAAGGCCATGCTTTAAGACACAAGACTGAGCTCCAAAATGGATGCACTTCTTATTCTATATGATAGCTGCAACTCAGGAAGGAGAGAAATCACTTACATTTCAGATGTTTCAAAATTCAACAGCAAGTGCTATGAGCATATTCCCTTGACAGATTATGCATTGGTATCCATTTAAACTGTGGTCCTAACTACCTAAGATATCACTCATCTTACCACATCATAACCTTCTTGATCTCAACTACATAATGCCACTGAAAATGAAGAAGAGGGACCTGCACATACAGAACTGAAGAACCAAGAGCAGTAAACATGCTTTTTGAAAGACTATCTCCTGAACCAGAAGCTTTTCAAACTTTCATTAAAGCTTAACTGTTCAATCTAGCTCTCCCAGAATAAACATCCTTCTCTGTTATGCAGATATATCCTGCCATGTAGTGGTTCTCAAGCACTGATGCTAACATTTTGAGGAGAATGACTGCTGTTATGTCTCTGTTAATTCCTAGAGAAGACCACCCATAATAAAAATGGTGAGCACTAAATAAAGCACCTGGACAGAGAGATTGAACTGGACAATCAGAGTTATGTGGCTGATCTAACACCAAACATAACAGCACTCATTAACCCCAGGGCTTCGCTATTGATAAAGGATAGCCATACTTACTGCCAGATAGCATAGAGTTGATTTGAGCCATATTCTGCTAGTTGAGCTGAAACAAGAAGAAATTAAAAAGCAAAGCTAGAACAGATATGGCCCAAGGGCCTAACAGTCCATCTCTACCAAACTCCTGACTCTTGCTGGTCTGATGAACAAAGCACCAGGAGGACTCACTTTTCCGTGTCTTGACACTTTAGAGACATCAGGTAGCACATTCAAAGAGACAAGCTGATGTGCTAAGGAAGTTCAATATACATGAGAGGGTGGCTGATGACATATGGCTGCTTTTAGACACAACAAAAAAGAAAGATGACCAGCTGTGTGGATTGCAGGATGAAAGCTTGTGAAGCATATTTACAGGAAAAAAAATAGATGTTCTAGGGAAGGGAAGAAGGATGATTAATAAAGTAAAAACATGCAGTATTATGGTAAAAAAAAAAAAAAAATACCATTGCATTGGAAACAGCACAATGATAGAGAACTGTATTCTCCAGTAATGTAAGAAGAAAAAGACTTCATTTTTCCCCCTGAAAGTTTTCCTTCAAGTAAATTAAAAGGATGATGAGTGGCCTGTACAGTGATTTTGAAAATGGTGAGTGTTCACATGGACAAAAAGAGTGACAATGAGCATTTTCACTCATCAAATAGAATTTGTCTCTGTTTTCTGGGAAGAAAATGTTTCTGGTGAAAATGTTAATATATTATTGTTGTCCCAATTTCCAGCAAACTATCAAAACTTCAGTGTTTTGATTCATAAGAACAAACAGTAACTTTGGCTCTGGTCTTTACATTTACAATTTCAGATAGTGAGTTCCCTGAAAGTAGGATAAGTAATGAGATGGTCTAATATAAGGAATGGAGAAAATAATCTATGAAGAAAATGGAATATCTGACAAGTATGGTAGGAAATTCAATGATGTACTTTTTAGCTAGCAATTAATTAAAAAAAAAGGGAGAAAAGAAAATGCAGCAACTAGTGCTCTATAGGAAAATATCAAGGTTGCTACTCAAGAGAACTATAAAGTTAGCTGTGATAACTGGAAATAGTTCTGTTGCAGTTGTGTAACAGAATGAATCTCAGAAAAGAAACAGGCTCAAAGTTAGACTTAAATTTTGCCCATAGATAAAAAGAGGAACATTTATTAGCTATGGAAGAGATGAAATTATAGAAAAAAAAAGTAAAATGCATTTTAGATAATGAGGAAGTATAGGAGGGAGGAACAGTCATAATGGAAAAATGCTTTTCAGGTCACTCTCCAGGTATAAAGCACAATGCCTAGTAATAAAACCAAGCAGTATTACAGTGATTTTCTTCTCCTAGATATTACATGATATCTCCTAGACAGTTGGATATAAAATCCTATTTCCATTGAGTCAGTGAGAGTTTTGCCATTATCTTCCTTAGAATTTGATCTGGAGCCTAATTTAAGAAACTTAACCTTTGGGTAAGCATATGGAAATGTTACTTTAATCTTCTGAAATACAAAATCTGCATTACAGACAAATATTGAATATTTTTCTATAATATTTTACAACTATTGTAGAAAAAGACTGAAAAGACAACATGGAATTCATCTGTAGAGTATATTGATATTCCCCAACAGAGACTAAAATTAAAGACAGTAATTGAAGACCAAAATCTGTAATGAAGCCAACACAGAGAGAGTTTTTTCAAACCACTAACAGATCAGTATGGTAGTCTCAGAAGCAATGAAGGAAAAAAAATATTACTGTAAATGCTGAAGTAAAAATTGTTATTGAGAAGATCCTGACGTGATGAGAAGAACTAAGCTATGAAACAGAAATAATACCTTTAAATAGTTCTCTCTCATTTTTAGAATGAAATTTCTCATCAAGATCAGCTTTATTAATCCCTCAAGAGAGAGAAAGAGCAAAGATTGGGGATGAGAACACCTTACTTAATGCAAGCCAAGAAAATAATCAGCACTACTAAAAATAGTGTCCCTTTCATCAATATCAAGACACAGAGCTGGGTCCTTTATAGTGGTATGATGAAATGAAACTGTCTGTTGAGCCATGGATTTTTCTTCTCCTAAATATGAACCTTCACCTGTTGGCAGGCTTATAAAAATTTTTATTTATGTTAAAGATCAGTCCCATCAGTGAAATTTGGATGGAAATATTAATTCTTAAGTATATATAGTCACTGGTTTTGAGATAAGGTAGTCCAAAAAAAGAACTGTTGTGCATATTAGATCCAGGTATGTGACAGTTCTCCAATTTTGGATGTATTCATCTCCATTATTTTTGTTTCAGGCTCATCTAGATTACTGTATATGACAGAAGCAGATGATCATTTATATCAGACCTTTTTACTAGCCATCCCAATTTGGAGTAGGAATTTCTGAGTCATACGGACACGTTTAAGAATGGAACCAACAATAAATACTAAAGGGTGGTACCCACACAGTATGGTTATAGCTATCTTTGAAGGTTCAGTCATATCCTTTACTAGTCCTTTTTTCAAGATTGGATAAGCTGAAGAAGCTCAGATTGTGTGTTTGAAAGGTTCAGGATCACACAAGGATTTTCACAAATCTGGTCGCTAACAATCCCAGTGCCCTGCCTTGCAATACACCCAGGGAATCAGTTCCTACAGGGCTGATTTAATTGAATTTGAACCTCTATCTATTCTTCTAGCCCTGGTTTTTGTTTGATTGCCATAAACCAAATTTTTACAGAAAATTGTTTACAAATGCATCATGAAAGAATACAGGGTTCACAAACCCATAAATATAAAGCTCAGTCTCTTTCTTTCTTCTTTTTTTTTTTTTTTTCGGCTCTATGGACAGGATTTGCAACTGATAGGGGAAAAAAATCCATGTCCACTATGAAAGAGTAGCTGACTTCTATTAGCTAGGACAGAGAACTGCATAAATCAGGGATGCAAGGAAACACAGAAAAGGGATTCTATAACATAGACAAGAATGAACATGGCTGTGAAAAGATTAGGTACTTTAAATACCCAAGAAAAAGAAACATTTTCTTAAAAGATTTGAAAGGAAAGAAAGATTAAAAATTAATCAGATATAAACATGTGAAACTCAGAATAAATATGAGTGTTAAATACTTCTCCATCCTGTAAAGGGTACATAACTTTATGGAATATTTAGTGAACTATACGTTGCTGAATGTCCAGAACACTTTTCAGAACTTTAGCAATAGACTGAAAAGTCTAATTTAATGAGGAAGGCAACATGGATTTATGACGGCAAGGTCTTTCTTAATTAACTTGCTAGTGTTGTCAAATAATGTTATCACCAGAGCAGAGGAATGGAAATGCCATAGATATTATCTCTTTCAGTTTTATTACAACACTTGATATAATTTTAGATTAAAGACTATAAAGTAGAAAAATGTCTCATAAACAAGTAACAACAAGCGGTGGGTTAAACTGACTAGCGAGGAGACTCTTCTTACTTTCATATGTAATTGAGTTAGGCAACAATATCAGATAAAGCTAGAAATACAAAAGATTCATGCACGGTTAGGCATGAAAGGTATGCTAAAGGGCCAACCTACAACCCCACAAAAGCAATAGAAGTTCTCTGCAGACTTCAATGGGAGCTGGATTGTAAATTTATTGCCTTTACCAATTAATGTAGAAAGCCATTGTTTCTTGAGATGCAGATGCTGGGATGCAAATTCCGAAAAAATGGTGCAGAAGGAAGTAACTGATATCTTCTGATATAATACATGAGTGAAAGTATCAGCAGGCACAGGAGCATTTATCATTATCTCCCTCACCATCACCTTGCTGGATCATAGTTTAACAAGCTCTGTTAGAGGTCTTTAGTTTAATTCACAGTTCTTCAGTTTCTGCTACTTTATGGTCTCACACTCAACTTTTGCTGCTTCTGCTTTAATACAGAGTTACTCTGCACTCACCAGGCTAAATAAAATCAACAACGTTAAATAGTGCATGTTATATTTCTTACTTTAATGCACAGATAAAGTAGGCAAAGCCAATCACATCACAAATGTTACACTAAATACTCTGAAGCCTGTAGACTGCATACTCTGCATTTGACGTGAATTAGGTAATGGTACTGCAAAACCTGCAATAATACATCATCAAGGAAAAACTAAGGTACTCAAAACTGATTTCTTCAGCATCAAAACTTACAATCCAAGAAATGATGCAACTGACTTGGAAAACAAATACGGTGATTTAATCCTTGTTGAGTTAGGAATGAAAATGTTTTTTTTATATATATACACATTTGGTTCCATATCCTGGAAGTAATACATTGTGCCATTAAGCAGCACTTTTTCCATGTGAGAATTCTTTGAGTTTCATTGGGTTATACACAGAATAAAACACTAATCAGTACAAGTAAGGTCTGGCTCTGAGTCTGGCTCAGAGACAGAGGACCAGAGAGAGAACTTTGTTTTGGTTATTCTCTAAGTAAGAGACTTTGAATTTCCTTTTACCTAAGCTACATCTGCTGAGCTAGTTTATTACAAAAGAAATGGGAACTATGGCAATACATAGCTCCAAGAGTCTCCCATTCATACCATAAATATGTGAGGCCATGGCTCTGGGCAAGCTTTTCAACACATTCAGTAGCAGGGTTTGATAGAATGCAACAGCTAGCTCTCATTGCACCTCTTAATTTGCTTGCTGGAACTTGGCAATTTACCTTTCAAGAGCCACAGACCAAGTGGATATCTGTTTGGCACACACAAAAGTTCTTTTCAGGGATCTAGTGAAAGGGTAAGGTATGGTCTGCAGCTTAATGAAGTTATAAGCTAGTGACATATCTTGCCAGAAAACATTCATGACCTACTAAAAGGAAAGAAAACTAGCCATCACAAAATAAGGAATTCTGTTTTAATTTTTAATGTTCATAGTTTAATTTGTACTTAGCTGGTTTTATATACCCCCACACACATATACTGAATTTGCAAACGCAATAGTTGCAACAGCTTTTATATTACAAAGACACCACATTAATAACAAATCCCTGAACAATTCATAGTTTAGGCTAGATTTGTTGAAGAGTTTGAGTTTTGGCAAAGTTCATAAGATTTTGGGTGCAGTGCTGCAATTCATGTTTTCACATGGTAACTACATGGAACTGCTATGTTTCAGGCTAAGTCTAACACTAAGTCTAAACTTAAAATCTCAAAGATGAACTCTAAGCCCTGAATTCACATAGATTTAGAAACATTTCCAAAAGAAAATTCTGCAATGAGAAATTTTAGCTTGGTTCTTCAAAGAATGTCCACTTTCCAAAGTATATGTAGAATTAGTTTTGTTGTTTTCCCAATGAGGCCAGAAGAGAAGACTCTATGCTATCTTCTTCCTAGAAAGTCCTTTTGTTCTGCCTCTGAGTCTCACACAAGGTGGTTTTTTCTCCACTGGCAAATTCTGTACAGGATTTTAAAATTCCTGATAGAAGGAAGACATGTCTCTTTGAGGAGACAAGAATTAATTGAACAGTTTTTAAGAGCTAATAGAACATAAGAAGGGAATGTTAGTAGCCAATACTGAAAAATCAAGCTAGTTGTCACTGTTATGAGGTTTAGACAAGAAGTGATGTGCTATTAAGGTTTGGGGGGTGGGGTGAAGGGCTCTGATATAAGTAGTCTTGGAAAAGGGGCAATAGAACATGGATCTAAAAAGAATAAAGATCTCTGAAAAAAAGCATTACATCTGATTTGAAAGCACTTATTGGTGCATGTGCCTCATTTAATATGCTATGATTGTGGTTACATTTAAATTTAATCTGTTTCTGAAGAGCAGCTCAGGTATGTGCTTCTGCAGCGGGGTTGGACTAGATGATCTCTAAAGGTCCCTTCCAACCCCCACCACTCTAGGATTCTATGATTCTATGATTCCATGATATGGTGTGAGAGGAAAAACACATGGGAAAAGGAGTAGCTCTACAAGGTGGTGCTTGTATTTTTTTTCCCCATCTATCATTTTATTTCCACAAGTTGCCAGTAGTTTTAGGTATAACAATATATGCTACGTGTCAATATTCTGCCTACCACTACCAGTGAGCACAGCGTGCCTGTTTCCACAGGCTTAAAAAGGAAAGAGCATGAAAACACACATATACACACACAGCCTGGTACATACATGCTTAGGAGAGAATAGATAGCAACATCTGTCATAGATCTGTAATGTTTTAAAAATATTTACTAGGAAAATGTTAAAGGAACGTGTAACATTTACACATGAGAAGGCCTTGGTCCAAAGTGTTTTCCTCAGAAGGGTATACTGTTTTGCAATGTGGTCGGTGCCCTGAGCTGCTGTTAATATGAAAAGAAGCAAGAGGTAATCAGTGCCACCACAGTAACATTTAGGGACCTACACATGCAGGCAAGTACAGTGCAACAGGAGGTTAATTCACCTGATTTCAGTGGGACCTAGGCTTGCAGTTACTTTTTAGAATTTGACAAGGTGCTCATCTGCATTTTTAGTTATCTAAATGTGTTTAAAATCTGACCTTAATGGAGACTCTTGACCCTTCCATGTATGTGGGATTCCCTCCCCTCAGACCACCGTCTTACTGAACATCCAGTGCACAGCTATCCACTATCATTAAGTGAGATTAACCTGTGTCAGTGTTTTGGGAGCTTGTGGAGCCCCCACAAACCCTTAAGAGATTAAGTAACTGAAAGGAATGCCAAGTAATTTACTTGATCTTTTACTGCCCATTTCTTCTGGGTAGCTTTTTAATAAAATCTTCTTACAATCAATAAAATATATTTATAACAAAGTACCACACTCCTACCAACAATCTGCAAGCTGGTACATACACTTCACGGCTTATAAACTGACACACTGTAATAGCTACACAGTTTTTAGCAGCTGTCTCTCACACCATGTGTCCTGCCTAAGTGGAGACTGAGATTCAGACATGGTGTTCAAAAACTGGGATTATCCTGTAGTTTTCAGAATAAATGGCAACTGTAGAATAATTAATTCTCTAAAACCAAGCAAGGAGAAACAGCTGAAGAAAAGAAGGTTCTTTTTTTTCATTGCAAAGAAGATGCACCACTCAGGGGGCTCTCAGATATTCTAGATAAGAACCTCAATAGTAAACAGTTAAATTTATATTATGTTCCTACCCTATGTGACTTCCATAGCAAAAAGCAGATGAATTGGCACATCCATCCTTACACATGTCTCTAAATATATTCATGAAAAATAGGAGTCTGGAACTCTGAATTCTACCTAGATTTTAAAGAATGAATCCTCTTTTTTCTTCTCACCTGAATGAGGTTTAAAACACCCTCTCCTGAAAACTACTGATGGATCTCTTACAATCTTGCCTTCTACCTCAATCCATTCCCCATAGGAATAGTGGCAGCTTTTAAAAATTAATTTTTTAGCCTTGAAAAGCCTACCTTTTCACCGTTTTAATGAATATACCTCTACTGAATCTGCAAAGTAAGGTGACAAGACAGGTCACCTGTCCCAACTGCAATCACAGAAAGCTATGACAGACCTTGTTACATGATAACAAAAAGCTATAAAGTCAAATATAAACACCTGTTGTATTTTATGGCTCTGTTTTTTAGCCCTGTATCTCAAACGGAGGTGAAGAACCAGATTTGGGCCTTTACTCATAAGCAGTACTAAAGTGGTGAAATTTGCATCTCTTTTAAATAATGTAGGAACAAAAGTTTTGAGTAATCTTAATCTATATGCTGTGTTCTTGGCTTTCTAGCTGCAGTGAAGTTGGCTTATGTAGTTATTGGAAGTAAGAACTGACTCTCAGTAAATCACTTGATTTGCATAACATACCTGCTTTCTGCAAACAATGATTTCCTCACCAAAATGCTAACAAGTTGGCTTATGTTTTATTTAAAAAAAAAAAAAGTAGCCAAGCTTGATTTCTTCTTTTATTCCACTTTTTGATAGCACATAGTGGTGAAGATGGCAGATCTCCTTTAATGGATTTAAGGTTTTCAGGTTCTTTTGGAATTCAGAAGAAAAGTTTCAAAGTCCTCTGTAGTATTACAAAGGACTTGTGCCATTTTCATCTATTATCTTGAATAACTTGCCAGTAAATAAAGATGAAGAATTACAAAAACTTGAGATAATGTAGAATAACTTAAAATGATTTAGAATACTTTCCAGACAAGGATCTTAAACTGTGTCATGGATGTTAAGGAATACAAATAATGAAAACCTTAATACATCACTCCCTGGAAAAAGAAAGCAACAGAGAATGGAGAGGAGAATGGGAGGCCTAGAGATACCTAGTACCTGACCCAAGGTCATATGGGAGGACAAATGCATAGCTGACAATTGAATCTAGGGATGAGCTTATGGAAAATAGCAGTAGGTTTCTGCAATAAGAAAAAACCATCTCAATCAGCAATCAGATTTTTAAGAGTATGGAGAGTAGTCAAGATCCTCCAGTTTTGTAAGAAAGGCATTTAAGATCTATTAATTTTATTTTTTTTCTTACTGCATAAATTAGTACTTGCATTTCTACTGAGTGCAGAATAATTCCTGGAACAATTAAACAAACAAACAGAAAGAATTAGGACACTCTGGAAGGACTGATGATGGCTGTATTTTCAAAGATGTTTTAGGTTTAAGGGTGCTAATCCCATCAAAACAAAATAAGAAATGAGTAACAAACTCCCTGGGGCCTCATTGAAATTCTCAGCTCACATCACTGTAATTGATTTCATACGAGCACAAATTAGAGTTAAAATAGAATTTAATTCTATCATGTACATATGTTCATTTTTTCCTGCTGTCATTCATTCAGTGCTTTTTTTTTTAATGCACCTTTCATTGAATGATTTACAGTAATAAAACAGAAACCACAGAGAAAACATGCTTCCTTCCACACCCCCCCAAAATCCTAAAATATTAAAAAGCAGTAGTAAACAATGGACCATAACATCAACAACCTTGAATCGACACCATTTCTCTGCCAATTGAAAATAGCTGAGTACATGGCCTCCTGCATTTTTGAGTTTTCCAAGGTTATTCTCAGCAGCACCTGCACAGTAAATAAAGGTAAAAGTGCAGCAAAATAGATGCAGACGTACCAACGAATGAGGAGCTCTGCTTCCATATACATTAGTGAACTTTTCTCCTGACAAACAGGCTATCACCGTATAATGGGCTTTTCCTGAAGTTTACTGCGGCACTGTTTATAATAACATTGCATCCAGCCTGCCTTGTTGGTACTTTTGCATTGCAGGGTAACAGTTCTGAGGTGGCAGCAAACAGCTTCCGTGCTTGTGTCAGGAGAAATAAAACTGTTATTATTTCATACACTTCAGAGGCCACACTCGAACTCAGCAGCTCTGCAGAGCTGTTGTGAACAGAAAGCTCTGCTGTAGAACACCGGGCTGCCCCCTCAACAATAAACCGTCTTCTCTCCCTTCCGTGTTTGGCTTCCCGCCAGTTGCCCATTTGCTTTACACCATCAATTTATATTCACTGAGATGGTGTAAGGTTCTAGAACAGCACTGATTATCAAATCTGCCTGCCAAACATATGAGCAGTAAAAGCTGGTCTTCCAGAGTCCTACATGTATCATTCAAGGGACCGATCCTGTGAGCTCGCCCTACAAGAAGCCGTGACTGGATCAGCCGATGTTGACAGAGCCCTTTGCAAGAGCAAGCACTGCTGCTGGGAACAACTGCTCATGGGACAAGGCCCTCGGCAGCTTGGCTTCCATGGACACAGCTTTAAAGGACTGCTTTTCAATAACGCCACAATGCTATAAGCCCTGCCAGAATCAGTTGAGAGAGCTTGTAGCTTTTGTCACATCTTTTGATTACTATTTCATACAGCAGAAATTTGCCAGCTGATACTATCTCTTCCAGTAGAAAGGCTTTAGAACAATCATGCAGCCACTCATCCCTTGTTAATCCCAAATAACAAAAAGCCAAGAAACTCACACCTTCTTACCCCTCCCCACATCCAGTGGCAGAGTTCAAAAAAAGTTTAAAATTGTGAAGCTTTAGAAAAGGACTTTAAAAAGAATCCAGGCTGATTTTTAGTTCCCTTTAACGTCTAAAGAGCACATAAGTCCAGCTTCCAAACTTCCCATTTATTCATGAGGGCTAGGAATTTACTTCATTAAAGTTTGGATTCTCAGAGGAAAGAAAAAAAGATGTTTACAGCTGGGATGGTTCTTTAGAAAGACACCAAATGTCATGAGAGCAGCATTCAGGAGAACTGAAAACACTGCATTAACAATAGATTTTAGCAAATTAATTAGCCTTGCCCATTTTAATTTTTCTTTCACAATGCTATAAGCTTGTGAGAATCAGCCACAATGGGTCTTGTTCATAAGTTACTTTGCATCTAAAAAGAATTAGAATATTTCATCCTTCTTTTTCCATGTGGTCATATATTGGTAAATCCTAATTTGAATCTTTTTGCCTCCTGTGCAATTAGCTTTCACTGAAGCAAACAGACGTCATCCATACGTAAGGAAAGCAAGATGGAGCTTTAATGAGTGGGAAGTAAATGTAACAATGAAATGGCAAATGAAGAGGTTTTGCAGAAACAATACAGCTTTCTGGATGTAAAACAAACCTGTAGAGACAAATACATCTAGATACCCTTTGCTTAAGAGCTATGGTATCAGGTTCACTTAATGCATTCAAAAGTGCACATGCATTTTCCAAATGTTTCCTAGCTATATTAATCACATCTGAATCCTAAAATGAACTCTGTGCAAGAAGACTTATGCACATCCACAGTGTTATCTGCAAGATTACAGCCTTTATTGCCGACTATTTGTAAATAAGGATAAAAGTCAGTGTAGGCATCTCTTCAAATGCAACTTTAAAATGCCATATGTCCTTATGCTTGTGTTATGTGACGAAACCTGACAGATCAAAGGACCAGATTTCCCACTCTACATTGATTATTTACTATCATTCATTTTCATGCATTTTAATATGTGATATCTACATTTAGGTTCTTGAGAGCCAGAGAGAATTCAAGCTGCAATACTTGGATCCAGACTCTGAAGTTCACATAGCTTGGGGATCTGGCATTTTGGTTCAGCTTTTCCTCTATGTAAACAACAGTGTATCTCAGATGAAGTCCACACTGCCTTCAAATATTCTCAAGCTGTCTTACCCCATTCCTCCTCTCCAATCTATTCACCTTTTCCCCTCAAAACAAACAAACAAACAAAAAAGTCAATTCATGGCTAGGAATTCATAACAGATTCTGACTGCAGGCATCAATCCTCAATTCACTGTGAAAGTCAGTGGAAGTGCTCATGTTGTCTTTCTAAACATGCATTAAGAGACTGACCCAACAGAGACAACAACAGGGCTTCTGACACTTCTCTCTATTGCCCAGTCATAAATTCATAAAGGGATATGTGCTATCACCAATTCGTAAGTTTGCTAGATAAACATCAACACCAATTTAATGACTTGTGTACACGTTGTAAACCAGGGAATCTTTATACAAAGAAATCAGATAAATCAAACATGAGCTGAGGCTCAGAGGAAAGCAATTAAAGCTTTAAGGTAAGGTTGCTGAGGGAAAGCCCTGGATCACATTATAGAGTATAATAGAAAATGTGTTAACATGGAGTACAGTATGTGAAATTATATTAATTAGTAATATAAAACACTTCTAAAGCAGCATGTCCATTGACAGATAAATAGATTAAACATAAGAGATAAATAACCCATTCAGAGATTTCAGCTCTTTTTTATCAAAGAGAAGGAATGAAAAAAGAAATCAAACTTCCTAAAAGACAGAGGTGATAAAAGCATAGCAAAAATAGACATGTTAAAGCTGACTTGTTTGCCCCAGGCTAGTGATTGAAAAGAAAAAGCATAGCCAGACCATAAAAAACCTATTGGACCATATTTCATTTGCTATAGTATATTTAAATGTTTCACTGCACACCAATTTAAATCTAGTGCCTTATAGGCTGGTATAAAACACCTTAAGCTGTACTGCTTTCTGAGCAACTGTAAGGAACCTTTCTTTGAGACAGACTTCTTGTAGTTACCTCACATAGCCTTTCTTAAGCTTAGTAATACACTTAAGGCTATATAGGCATTTTTTTTTCTGCTACAGATATAAAAATGAATTATAGCTCCTCCTTCCTAACAAATTAATGCATAATCTTCTGTTAGGATTAAGGACTATTAGTGCAGACTGGAACAGGAAGATCTCCCAGAGTCCACATACAAGAGCTTAACATGCTGCCTGAACTCTAGACAAGACCTCTGCACCGTGTACAGCTCTTCATGTAAACTCGAGGCCGGAGGTCCCTACTAGTGTTTTCTGGTGTATGACTGACACAATTTCAGGAACCATCCAATTCATTGCATATACATACCATATCCGCCTGTTACTTCTTCACTGACTGCTTCTGTGTCTCTCTCTCTAAGCTTCTACCAGCTTTGCATGTAACTTTTCCAGCTCCACCTGTGATAGTATCATACTGCTGTCAGAAGCTAGTGAAGCATTTGCCTCATTCTGGCTTACCAGGTGTAAGAATCTGATAGCATGGAAACCAGGGCAGCTACAACCTTTGCACAGGTTATATTATGGTCACTGCCTGGCTGAACATTTCTAGTTTCTGAGGTCAATGGCTTTGCCAATTTTCTGGGATTCCAATGGACACATTAGGCGTTTGCCAATTTCAGGAACACTTTTAGTGGTTCAGATCTTAATTCAAAGTTCTCAGACTTATGTCTGTGTCATCCAATGTACAAAAATGTGAGTACTGCAGAAGTTACTGTGTGAATTCACAGCCACATTGATGCCTATTCTAATCCAGAATTCACTACCTGTAAGAAAGTACATTTTGCTTTGGTGAAAATAGGCTTTTGTTCATTCATCTCCACAGTGATAGGAGCCATCATAATACAAAACACTTTTAAATCCTTCCTAAGGCAAATGTATTATCCACCATTTCTGTAAAAAAGGAATGGGAGAGTGGGACATAAAGGTAAATATTCTAGTTACAGGTCAAAAAAAATGCTTCTCAAGCAGCCACAACAATGTGCATCATTTCTTTGATACAGATGGTTAGAATCTGTGTCAGTTTGATTTGTTTAAAGCCAGTATTTGGATGCAAAGACAGTATTCTCCTACTGGAAGTTTTGGAAATGCAGAAGGGCACTTGGTCAGTACGTTATGAATAAACATACTGGTAGCACATCCAAGGGTAAAGAGAGAGGGGATGGGACACACTTTGAATGAGTAAACCATGCCAATGCTACAACGCAAAGTTTAGACACATTTTGAGCAAGCTAGGTACACAAAGTAAAGCTGCCCTGAGGCAACTTTAATCTAAGTTGACTGGGTGATTTGCTATCACTATGTAACTGCCAAAGCCTTACTACGTCTGGCAACATCACAGAAGTAACCTTTCCATACAGGTAAATCACTCACTAGTGATATCTGCACTGAATTAACTCATGTAAACATTTTGATTAATATGAGTTGTGCATTTAACTGACTACGAGCTCCTCTCTTCCTCGTTTCGGGGAAAGGACTCAAAAATTTGGCAGTTCAGATTTTTATAGACAGAACAGGTAACTCTTGTAAGACAGTATTTCCATTTGCTAAACTTTGCTTTCCAAATTGATATTTACTCTGCAGAATGTTTACCCAAGCCTCAATTATTTTGGAAAGTTTTAGTAAAAATGATTCAGCCATTTCTGAAAATGAAATTAAAGAAAAATATCAGTATGTTGTTTGTCACTATATTTAATTGAGGAGAGCGTGCCTTGGAACAGAAGAATAACATTTGGAGAAGGGATGGCCCTGCTCTCAGGGATGTGCCTTTTGCCATCTCTTTGAAAATCCACCCACATTTGGCCAAGTTATAAACCTTTGAAAATTTTCAATTAGCACTACTTGAGTAAAGACATTTAAGAGTTTGTCAGCTAAATTCTTCAAAGACTCCATCTGTACTGAACATGCTCCAGCCTGTACATGTTGGCATCTGCAGCACCCCCCACAGAAAGAGGGAGCATGCGCTGCTCCAACTCCAAGCAGGACTTCCTCTGAAACGGTCCTTCTCCATTGCTGTGGGCTTCCATAGGCCAGATACTGAGACCAGGGTGCTGTCACCTGTATCCTCAACATCCCACACCTATGTGGCAAGAAGGACCACGGGGGAGTAATGTAAACCCAGTTCACATTTTTCTTTTAGTGTTTGCCTCCAATGTCTGTTATTACAAAAAACCTTCAGTGGAGTGCATCAGTGTGAGGCTCCTCTTTTGCAGTGAAATGGGAGCTAAGTCAGGTCCCAGCTCTTCATCCAGTCTTCACCACCCACCTCACTGTCCCTGATCTTTTATCTTTGTCCTGGTTTGGGCTAGGATAGGGTTAACTTCAATGAGGTAGTAGGAACGGGTACAGCATAGGCATATTGATATCATACTGATGTCATGCCCAGTACATATAGGCAGGGAGCTAGTGGGGAGGAGCACTGTGGAACCTCGGGTTCGGCTGCTGGTTGGCAGCAGTTGTGTCAGGTCCCGGGTGGTGAGCAGCTGTGGCATGCACCATTCCTTTTGTATGTCCCCTCATTTACTGTTATAACTAGTTTTTTTTCCTGAACTTGTTTCTTCTTATTGTTATTCTATTAAACTGTTCTTAAACCTACACAGGTTTCGTCTTTATCTCTAGTTCCCCTCCCCGTTCTGCCGGGAGGGAGAGGAGTGAGTGAGCACCCTCGTGGCTCTTTGTCCCCAGCTGGACAAAACCATGACAATCTTCCATCATCATTTCCCTCCTCCCACTCCAATCCCAAGGTCCAAGCCCCAGCAGGTGCCTGCTTCCAGTCCAGTCCTAGACCAAGCAATTATTTCATCTTCAGCTCTGTGTCTTTACAGTTGGAGTCCCCTTGATTCCCAATGCACTGCCAGACTCCTTACTTAGCCAGCCCCCACTTAATCTCCTCCTTTGCTTTTTGGTGTCTCAGTCAGCATGACACAAACTACATCTTTCTCTCTTGGACAGCTTTGTCCTCCTCTACATTTAACTCTGGCATCTTCCTGCACCACCATCCTGAGTATCAGGAGGAGTGGGTAGGGGATAATAGTTTGTTGTTTTGATGCCTGGCTATGACTCTGATCTCAGGCACTTTGAAGCAGCCTTGCAATAGGCTTTAGCACAAGGTGATGTGGGATTCACGAGTATGGCTATTTAAGTCAGAATTTCTGGAGGTTTATCTATAAAAACTCAGAAAGTCTTCAATAAGCATCTGTGAACTGTGATTTTTTTTGCTAAGAGTAAAACCGTGGCCAAATTGTTACATTTTTATAAGGGAAGCAAAAGAACACTCCTAAGATTCACCTGCCAAATTTCAACAACCCCCCCCCCAACAAATGGGACTACTAAAGCTGTTCAAAGAAAAGGTCTCCAGAATTATTTAACACTGTTAAATAATGTGCACCATGCTGATTTTTCTTTTTTTTTTCCCTCTGATCTATTTTGTCTGAAAATTTTTCTTGCCATTTTAGCTGCCTCTTGATTGATACTTCTAGGACCTTCGAATTGTATCAAGTATTTTGTCATGTATATCTTTATAATACTTCTAAGCTGTCTGAAAAGTTTAACTTGTTTGTCTACTGAGACAGTTTTCTCTATTTACTTTCCCAGCTTTTCCATCAGCTGTTTGCTAGGATTGACTCTGAACAAGAGTTTGTTAACCCAGGATCTGTAATAGGAGCCTAGGTCTACAGGGCACAGCAAATGCCAATTAAGGTCAGTAGTCAAAGCAGCTAAGATACTTCTTGACCACTGGATAATTCTCTGTCGGTAAGAAGAATACCATTACTGTAACAGTCTAACACAATACTTTGTCTCAGAGGTATTGTTTCCGTTGCACTGCATTTCATAGATCACTAAGCAGCATTAATTGAAGTGCCATTCCTCCAATCTGGCTACAGGCGGACTATGCACAAACTGGGGTTTTCTATTAAGGGAAAAAGAAAATGGAAACCAAAAGAACAAAACAAACCCATATTGCAAAACTATACTATTCAATTTTTGTAGTTCATGACAACTTGGAGAGTTCAAGAGCTGATCTTTCTCTGTCTACTCACTTCACAAGCCTGTCTTCTACCTGTATAAACTGACAAACACTCAAAGATTACCATCACCTGAAATGCCCTAACTGCTCTAAAAATGTCAAAGAAAATGTGTAATAAGATTTAATTTTGGTAGATTGGATTGGATTGGATTGCATGGACACATGAGTAAAGTCACATAGCACTGCATCTTCTCCTTTTTTTTTTTTTCTGGGTTCTGGGTCAAATTTATAACACAGATTCAGAGAAAGTCTGACTGACTCCCTTCCTGGAAGGCTGGGTGCCATCTGATCACAGGAAAGAATCTGTTAAGAATAGGAATGAAAGGTTTGACAGCAGTGAAGAGTATTCTGCCGGCTCAACTTTTGGGTTGTAAGTAGGACAGGTTAATGTGGTAATGCACAGAAAAATCTTTGGTTTCAGACTTAGTGGACTCTACAAGCTGAATACAAAGTGGTTGTTTAAATTTTATTTCTCTCCAGGATTGGTATTGCTTACACAATGGGATCTGTACTGTGCACCATTGTCTGCTGTGAAGCCTCTTCTTTTCATACAACTACATTTTGAAGAATTCTAGAAAAACGAAAGAAACATACCAAGAAGATAAGATGTGTAAGAGATTAAGATTCTTAAAACAAACAAACATCAAGCAGATCTCTCAAAATTCACGAAAAAAGAGAAAACTAAGGAAGAAAAATGATCACAAATGGAACAATAGTTCTATCAGAAATTTTCTTTCCAACAAAGGTTTTGTAAAGTTTTTATATAGTCTTTGTAATTAAAAGCACCACTGAATTAGTTTTTTAGGTATGACATTCCCTCCAAATTGTCTATCTGAATGTTTTTAAGACAGGAAGCTACCTTCACTGAAACACAAGGCATTTTTGCTTAGAAACATAAAAATTTTGACACTTGGAGAATAAAAACTGCCTACTGTAGAAAATTGTATGGATACTGAACACTGGAGGAGAAGCAAAAAATGTGGCTTTTAGAAGTGCAATTTGGTAATGCCTGCAATTTCTCCATTGCACATCTGCATGGAAATCTACAGCTTTTTTAGCATATTGGGAAAACAACAAAAAAAATCCTATTGTTTCTCCACTAGTCTAAGACCAAGTAGTGAATGAGGTATGAAAACTAAACTACATTCTCAAGCTTAAAGGTGGTCCCTATAGGTCAGGGCTCTGGCACACCAGTAAGTCATTGTAGGAAACACAAATTGCCACTTTTTTATTGTGGTAACCTTTCTGTTGATAGGGGACTTCTGTCTCCAGGGCTGTTGACCTGGCAAATTTCACACACATTAAAAAAAAAAAAAATCAAAACAATCACACAAAAATTAAACAAAACCAGAGTCTAGGAAAAACACATCAATGTTGAGGCTCTATTTAAAGAGGCATTTGGAACTGGACTTCTGTGATGTTTCCTGTACTTGAAACGGCTTTTTCCACTCAATACATTAAAGGGACACGATCAAGGCTAAAGAACCTAAAATTAGACCTGCCAGCTGTGTTTTGGTTTGTGAGTATTCACAGGTCATGTTATCCCTGTGCGCTGCCTGTCTGATCCATTCCCTGGAGGAGGCAAAACACTGGAATGTAAAGGAATTCTGATACTCCTTACACATCGCAGTACAGCTTCTGCTCTCCTCAGAGTAAATTAGAGAGAAGACAATACACATATACCTCTGATCTTGTAAATAGCATGGGGCTCTGGGTTTGCTGTTTTATATGTATCATCTATGTTTCATCTCATGTTTTGGGAAACAAATAGATTTTTAAAGGTCATACAGAATTAATATTCTCAAGCATATTTGGTTTTGGGTCGTCTGTGTGAGCTTTTACAACATCTTCTAAAAACATCTAAACCTTCCATAATCCTGCCAATGCAAGCTGAGTTTTAGTGTCTCAAATTGCTCATTAGTCTGACAATTTTCCACCTAATAATTCACTTAATTACTGAAAAGCAGATCTAGATAGTTTGCAATTGCTCTATAAAACTCACTACATTTTGAGGGCCAGTTTATCCACAACGAATTAATCTGGCCCTCAAAATTTTCAGGTGTTACAATCCCAACTAATTTGTTTTCACAAGGCAAGTAGTCACACACACAAGTGCACAGTTCTCATGTGTTTACAATCTTTGCATATGCAAATCAGAGTTTTAAGTTCAGGAGCTCTAAATTAAAGGCAGTTTTGGATAGTTCGGCCTTATAAACCTGCCAGATGAGCTCTGCTTTTGTCAGAACACTCATCCAAATGAATCAGTCAAATAGACTTGGGTGTTACTGCCCTGTAATTAGGGGTTGACAACAATATATAATTTTCAAAATAATAATTGAAAACATATGTGAAAACATTACATTGAAAGCTACATTTAGTAATATTAAAAGCAGCACTCTTTTCAAAAAGAGGTACAGATTTGGAACCCGAATAAGTCTTCATGAGAGCCAACATTTTTTTTCTACAAATGTAGCATTTTAGAGCTCGGTAACTCCGCTCAGGAAACCTTGGAAAACACCAGTTCAGAAGCAGTAGTGTTAACAGAAGTCTTTAAATTGTCTCTCTCCCACAATCCAAGGTAGAGAAAGGATTTGCACAGAATCAGAACAGCTCCAGCTCCCCCCCGACTAGACACACTATCTCAGTACTTTCTTCTGTAAATCTGGCACACGGGTGACAACACTGCAGAAACAGTACATACCCTCCATGTAATTAAATTCTGAGGAAGCACTGTAACATGCAATACTCATCCTCTAGCCACTTTCAGCTCCCCTTCAGTCGTTTGTGCATCTAAGAAAGTCTCACACTATGCAAATAGATCTCTGGTGTCAAAGAATATGGAGGTCGTTATGTGAGTTGATCAAGGGAATACTTCATTACAGAACAGGAATGGAGCAGACAGGGATATATTAGAGACAAAGAAAAAAAACTGAAAGTAATTAACAACTTCCTTTGACATTTTGCTGTCTTGCCCTGTCCTCTGTTTAAATTTAAAATGTGTGTAACAAGGCAAAATGATATTCAGTTACTAAAAACATTTACAAAACATACACACTCAGAAAGACAAAACCTCATATTTCTTAAATCAAGATGTACTTGAAAGAAAGATAAGATGACCATATTACCAGGAAAGAGATAAGAATCCCTCTGCCACCGTATGATCTTTTCCATCCCAGATTTCTTTGGAGTCCAGAAAATAAAGTGGTCAAAGCTTATAGGGCTGGTGAGACATCACTCTGTAGGGAACTTCACACAAGATTCTTTCCAATCCCATTCAAAGAATTAGGGAAAACCATAGTAACATCCAGGTGGTCATCTTACAGTCACAGAACGACTGCATTTTGTCAGACTAGAAAGTCACAGGACAACTACAACTTAAACACTAATTAAAGAAACAATAAGGCTAAATTAAATCTGTGGAGTCTAGTACATTTCTATTATCTCTGCTGTGTCACTCAAATTGTCTATAAGAGATAGTTTTTATTATTTTCTCTTGCAATTTTGCATCAATTCTACAGTTATAGAGTTTTTGAGACAGCAAATTCTTGATTGGCATGCAGTGATGATACAAAATTATGAACATGAATTAAGGCAACATTATGCTACATTCATGTACTTAACAGAAATCATAATACACAATTCTAGTGGCAGCTATTCAGCCACCGCAGTGACCTCACTGGTTTAATATTCTCAGTGTTGCTGTATAAAGTGAGAAAACAAGTGTATCAGCATTGCATTAACAATGTTTTGCTGTAATCATAAGTATGCTTTGCTAATATATATTAACACATCATCTTAAATTGTAGACACCAAGTGTAAAACTGTTGTTGATATAAAATGTGTATTAAAAAGCAGCAGTAAGAAAATGAGATCTAGTATTTTGTCTTTCCATAGATAGTATTTTTTCTTTCCATAGATTAATTTGTTAATATGATTTTAAAAAAAACTCCAAACCACACACAGAGTAAAAAGACCTTATTTTGGCTATTCAATTGTTAGCATAATTTCTATGTAACTGTATGCATGCTAATGTATACATTAACTGTGTACATGTTTTTGTGCATATATCTACACACATATGCATACACAAACACAAAGAATATAGTGCATATATTTTTGTATATGTATATTGTCACATACAAACACATATGCTCCAGAGCTTTCCTTTTAGTGTTTTTCTTGAATCTTTACATGAATAATAACCAGCAGCATGGACCTTGAACGCTGATGACTCTTTTTAACGCTTTTATCCTTTGCTTGAAATTACAGGATCAGTCTAGCCAGAATTTATGAGAATCAGACCCCAGACCTCACATAGCTCACATATTAGACCATTAGGCATCTAACTACCTCTGAACAATTTCAATGCATTATCTTGCCTTCTCCCTGGGGCACAAACTTCACTCGTCCATACTTTTAATATATTTTGTCTGCATGAAGCAGATCGAGTTATTACATGCCAGCAGATCACGACTTACAGAAATCTCATTGCTCTACGGTGATGCAACTAATATCTCTCCCTTCTCCATGCTGAGATAGTACAGTAGAGAAATGGTCAATGGTGCAATTTTCAGTAAATTAATTGATAATGTATTCAGTGTAGACTTGCTGTTGATGCTCCCAGACAGGTTAATTAAATATTTTCACCTTCAAATATATTTGTATGTGCATATACAGGCTGATATATCACATATCACCATACCTGTTCACACAGCCAAACAGAAGAATTCTTCAAATTATGCTGCACTTTATATAAATATAGTGTTGCTCTGTCATGAGAGGTTTTACACTCACTTTTCAAAGGCAACATAAAAACAGTGTTGTTGCCAAACGTACATTTGCATTATGACACTGGAGAGGTTGTGGTTTGGGTTGTTTTTTTTTTTTTTATTTAAATATAACATAAAGTAAGATTAGAAACAATTCACCTGTGAACTCTCCTAAACCTTTTACCTGGGTTGCAAGGCTATTCTGTTCTTTTCTTTCATTAGCTTTTTGCTGGAGCAAGGCTGAACAGGAAACAAGGGTGATCCTATCTCCTCCCTAAAGACTGTTCATCAGCTGGTTCAGTTTACAGCAATAAAAAAATAAAATATTAGAAACATGTAGCAACTCAGAAACCTATTATTTTTCTTTATACCTTATGTTCATTATTATCATACTAATATTAATAACAGAGGACAACAAGGAAATTGCATGCTTTTTGGAATTTCTTTTCTGCAAAATGATATGCACGTATTTTCCCTGCATTTAAGTACCCACCTTTATAACCTATATCTAGCTAATGAAGTGATGTTGTTTTGGATTTGCTAAATGAGTTTCCTTTATAGCTTGCATTCTTGATGAACAGAGGATTGCTCATAATATTTCTACGTATGAAATTTAAATTCATTGTTAAAAAAACACCCAGAAATTAAAACCTTGTTTATTCCTTCAAAAGCAGTTTGAAGCCCTATTCTGCAAAGTGCTCAGTGCCTTGATGGAGGTGCTTAGTGCCAGAGCAACTGCGAAAGAAAACAGGGATACTCGGCACCTCAAAGAAGGTGCTTCACACTATACAGGATTGGACACTTAATTCCTGACTAAAACAAACTCCATCAAAAGGTCATCAGTCCCAGAGACTAAAACAGTTTTGATGAAGTCCAGTCTCTCACTCTGTTGACAAGTGTCTCAATTATTTTCAACAGCTCTCAGTGTCTACATTGGAAGAATGCAAAGCAATCATCAGGCTGAGGTAACCACAGGTCCCTTGGTGAGAATCTGCAGAACATGCACATCGAGCAGCACTTTAAGACAGCTATTTTTTTTCCACCTGAGGTAGGAATAACTAATGATGTAACCAAGTTATCAGCTACACGTTTTGACATACCAACAGTGCATGAACTAATGCCTTGTAACTGCAATGCAAGAAGAAATAGCCCCTCAGGATAAATTCTTTGGAAGTCTATGCAAGCAAAGCAATGAAAAGTCTGGATGGAAAAATCTAGAACTTCTAAAAAGGACTTGATGGAACTTAACCCTGACAGACTTTCCTGTGTGCTATATAACTTGAAGAAGGTAAAGCTTGGTTCTATTAGTCTTTGCTGAGTTACCCTAACATTTAGGTTAATTTAAGATGCAAGCTGTAGATAAAAGAAAACCATACTCTTCTTCGCACTCTCTTGCTCTTCATGACCAACAGCACATATCTCTGCACACAGTATGTGCACACCTAGGATATCTCAGATTTCAACCTCCTCATCTTCAGACTAGGTGATTTTTCAATAGCTGCTTTTCTTCACAGCTCTCAAGCTGTGCCTCTGTCTTTTCAGAAATCTACCAGGCAGAGGCTCAGCAGTAACTAAGTCTTCCAGAAATCCATCTGGCATCCTTTCCTACCTTTCTCTCCCACTACCTCCCCAATAATTTTCTCCAGCTGCCACCAACTGCACAAATTTGGAGACAACTGCTACCCAAATTATATTTTTTCCAGTTACCTCTGTGTTCATTGGAATATGCCTGCATACCTGCACTACTGCTGACAAGGGATTCCAAATGTCATTTATAGCTTAGGTCATGTTGACGTGACAGAAAGCAGGCCTTCTCTTGGTGTCTTGAAAGCAACGTACTAACATTAATGAGAGGTAGTATACCTTCCTGGGGAATCTACTGAGTGATTCTAAGCCAGCAAAACATGCAACAGTTATGTGTCCTCTAAAAACAGCTATGTGGCTCCTTTCCGCAAATAAAATTCATTACTTCCAGCACATGGTTTCAAAACAAAAAAACACCAATCATCAACACCTTCCCTCCTCAAGTAAAGCACGATGAATGAGAAAATAACCAATGAAACTGAGACACAAAAAAAGGTATTACAAGTCACAGAATCACCGAATGGTTGGGGTTGAAAAGGATGTGTGGGTTTACTGGTCCAACCACCCTGCCAAAGTAGGGTCATATAAAGCTGGTTGCCCAGAATGGCAAGTCATCTATGTGCAGATGACTTTTGAATATCTCCAAGGATGAAGACTCCACAACTTCCCTGGGCCACCTGTGCCAGTGCTCAGTCACCCTCACAATGTTCCTGATGTTCAGATGTCACCCTTGCCTTTCAGTTTGTGTCTTTTGCGTCTATGTCCTGTCACTGGGCCCCACTGAGGAGAGCCTGGCTCTGTCCTCTTTGCACTCTCACTTCAGGTATTCATATACATTGATGAGATCTCCACTGAGCCTATTCTCCAGGTTAAACAGTCCCAGGTCTCTTGGCCTTTTCTTGTATATGAGATGCTCCAGAGTCCCTTAATCATCTTCTTGGCCCTTCATTTGACTCTCTCTAGTATGACCTGGAAACACAGTCAAAAATGTATTCCAGGAAACACAACTCAATATGTGTTAGGTACTGTGGTATTTTCACCATCTTTCATGCTTTTAAAAGAGAGAATGGCCTCTTGTAATGTGGTCTCCAGTGTGGTGTCTGAAAATAGGTGTGGAAAGTTCTGTAAAGGATCTCTATTAACTAGACTCAATATTCCACACTAGCAAAAAAATATTTGTAACATTGCTCTTAATAGATTTTTCTACTACTTGTGGTTGGGTAGGTGTAAAATTATTTCCAATTTTTTTTGTACAGCTATATCATTAATTCTAACTTTTCACAGCTGGGCAATTTCTGTGCATTTTGTCTTTGCTAGCATTCATTTTAAGCACAGAAAACTCATTGGACACCACAAAGAGGACATGAATGAAGGACATAAAGACAGACTCGGAAAAAATGAGTTGATCGTATTAGCTGCTTGATAATTTATTTCTACTATTTTCAGTCCTGTGTCCACTGCTTAAGGTCTGTGCAGAGGAGATGACTGAGGATTGTGATGGATTGTAGCATCTATGACAGCTCCCAGAAACTTAACCTAGAAAGACTATTTCCGCTCTAGACCATGTCAAAAGAGACTATTACTCTGATTACAAGAAAATGAAATGAAGTCTCAAAGCTAACTCTCAGGACATTCTTCTAGCTGCAGAAGGCTGCCTGCAATCTATTTACACTTACTTGAGGTCAGGTTTAGTGCTTTTTGAAGGCACAGGAATGAATCCTATACCTGTGGTCATAATATTTATATAAGCAGCATAGTCTTCCCAGCTACATAGTGGATTTGTAGACCTTTTAACTTTTCAAGGCCCCAGTGCATGTGACCCTGCATGTCAGGTCCCTGTAGAACAAGAAAAATGGAAAGAGGTGTGTGGGAGGGAGGCACATATCCTCTCACATAATGGCACAGAGTCCATGTTTCAGATATGTCTCTGTCATGGCCCTTTTGATTGCTGGATTTATGCTTCTGAAGAGCAGTCCAGTGCAGCAGTTTCTCTCCCACTCCACGATTTCCCATGGCCCAGACTATAACTGACTGACAGATTACAGATCAGGCTGCTTAGGTCTGTCTGGCACAAGGATCATGAAGCAGAACAGAAATTGTGGGGCCCGAAAGTAAAGCTGCAAGTGCATGACTTGTTTTCTGAAAATACATGGGACAGTGTGAGAGAAGTCAGACAAATGTCTCTTTCTCAATGTTTAAGACTTGGCAGGTCTGCTAGCTGTAGATCTCAGCAGCCTATATAGCAACTTCTCTATGCCGTCCAAGTTCAGTTGATTATTCACTGCAAGGCGGCCAAAAAAAAGAATTATGAGAGGGCAATGAAGTCGTATTGCTTCCCCTCCAACTGACTTTGACTTGCTCTCCCATATCCATATTTAGAGTTTAATGAGACTCTCTACAGGTGCTGTGGATTCTGATATACAACTGCAAACAGGCTTTTCTACATTTAAATTTTTTGTGTAAAAACAAAGGCATCAAAAAGAGCTACTTTCATTTATTGGAAGTAAATATACAAATATAACAACACCTGTGGAAATGGTAAAAATTATAACACACATTTACTGTGGTATTTTATTTGTTTGTATGATGTACTTCTCTACACAGGTACAATTTACTATCTTCAGCTTTCCCAGATATTTCCAAACCAAGGCTTTGCAAGTGAGTTTGGAAGTTAAGAACTTTGTGTTCTGTATTAGTATTAAGGCCCTTTTTGTGCTAATAGAATTGTTTATGTTACTTTTGCCCATTGCTATCACAGTCATTATACAGCTAGTAATGCTTATAGTTTATTTCAGAATTTCTGGCTTTTATAACAATAGATAGTTTATTCTGCTTAGATTTTGCCACACTTAACAGGTCAGACCATGACCTAATCTGGTACTTCTTATAGGACTAAAGGTTGGAGGACAAAGAAATTCACATGGACTGCCAACAGAATGTTTTAGTTTCTACTTGGGGTATTTCTTTCTTGCCAATGTGATGCACCTGTTAAGATGATCTGCCCTTGGAAGTTAAAGGAGCCTATGAACATCCAGATGGCTGGGGAAAGAAGGTTGTGTAGTCAGCAAATCTCTATACTGACAGCCTCATGAGACTTTCCATTGGTTTCTTATCCTGAGATATCAATTCACAATTCCTACATGATTTCAAATCACATGATTTGCCTTCACCAGTCACCTGGTTAACACAACAGTGTAAACCACTGTATTTCATTGACATTTGTTTATATTTAAAAAAACCCAAAACCCTATGCTGCTAAAATTCTCATCAACTGCATCAAAGTAGGAGGAGGAAATTTACTCATTCTGAGGTTACTGATTCTTTTGAGAAGCAAAAGTTTCTACAGGTAGAAACAACATTTTGATGAATGCAAGTACAAAGGAAAAAATTAATCTGCAATCTGCAGAAATGCTTTTGGGGAAAAAGTTCTGTACAGATACTTATAAGACCCACAAAACAAACTGACAAGCAAGGTATTAAGAAAAACTGTTTCTTTGGGGAGAAGGACAATGTAGAAAGGGAAGAGAAAGTGTAGTATATTGCCCAGTTTCCTCAATTCATGACATGTCAGTCTCGAAAAAAATGCTATTAATATTCTTCTCTTTTTTAATACAGTGGTGGAAAGTCTGCATGACCTTTCTTCCTCTCAATAGTGCCTAAAATCAGGTACCTGAAATCATCCTCAATCATTTGTTTTAACTCAAGGGCCCCAGCCAAGATTCGTCTTTACACTCAGTGCTGCAGAAATCTGTGTGAAGACAAAGACCTAACAACATGTGCTCTGATTTTCTTAGTTATTAAGTATTCTCATATCTTATGGATTTAGTGAGAGACAGAGGGACTGAGCCTTAAGGAAGTCAAGTGGGGCATTTACCTTTTTTTCTTAAAAAAAAAAACAAAACCACATTTTTCTCACTTTATCTGACCAAACAGGTGTTAAGGGACAACATTATGATTATTACAAATACTATTATAGTTACTATCATTCACTTTGTAAAGTCCACAAAACACTTAGAAAATTGTGGAGTATCAATGTTAACCATAGTATCCCTGCCAAGTTCTCTCCTGTAACTTCAGTGTGGTATTGTCATTGCTTCCTGCTACATTGCTTTGTATTTTTTGTGCTTTGTTAAGAGAGTAAGAGGTATCATCACAGAAATATCTGCATTTGAATGAAGAGTTAAATGATTCCTGCACTATTGCAAGAGGATATGTTGATGGTTCCTGCAGTTAGGTAGGCCAACAAGATTTAAATTCTCATTGCTTTCTTTTTTAATGGTTTGTTTGTGGTAGGCCTAAAAATCAGCAGCAAGTACATCATGAATGGACACAGTTTTCTATCTCCTCCAGTGAAAGAATACAGGCTTCAGTCACCACAAAGGCATACATAGAGAGTGGAACTGAGAATGAAGAAAATATCTGACATTCTCTAACGTCGAAGTCCTTCACTTAGCAACCTATGAAGTCTCCTTTGAGACTCACTATTGTTTGCATCATAACACTACATCATGCAAACCTGAAGTTTCATTTAGTTTTTAAATATGAGGAAGTAATATAGCTAGTTTATGAAGGAATTTTGCTGTTGTCTGCATGGTCTCAGAAAACCTCACTTTGATTATTTCTGTCACAAAAGATTGTATTTTAAATTTTATACCGCTATCATAGCCCAAACTCCCTAAATGTTCAGTCTTAGTAAATCCCTAATTTTGGCCACTGCCTTCAGGGATCTAGTATCTGAAATCGCTGCTGGCCTAACAAAAACTATAAGATTGAGCTATCTTGCCATTGCATATGTTTTGCAACTGAAGTATAATTATTTCACTTGATATTTGTTATCTTGTTTGATGACTCAGAAACTTCAAGACAAGCTGTCTAAATACTTCCAGTGTTACATTCCTATCTCAAGTTTTACATCTCTAATACCTACCGAACATTCTATCCACTATATTTTCCACTACTATCTATTCTACAACACTTGCCATCCCTCCCTTCATCCAGAGGAATATTTATGTCTACTTCTCACAAAAAAAAAAATCTTCCCTCAAATAGCAATGTCTGTTAAATATAACAAAAATAGACTTTGTAGAAATCTAACATACTACATCCTGATATAGTGCTGATCCAGACATTCATTAAAAAGAACTTTCCTATTCACTTCCCACGTAAACATTTGAAAATGCACACATAAATTTATCCAAAGACTTCTATAGCCATGCTGCACTGTACATCCATGTCTTTATCTTCTTGTATTTCTACTGTGATACTGACTTGAATTTGAACCAAATCAGTGAACTCATCACTCAGTGGCTGCACTGAGTGACCTATGTGAAAATAATTTCAAACTTGCTCCCATAGTGAGGTTTACAACCAACCACGATGTCAAGGGATGACTTCAACAGCGCTCACCACCTTCATGAGCTCTTTTAAAAACCTGTGCCCTGCACACAAACATTTCCATCACATAGTCTACCCACACTCCTGCTGACACATTTGCTGCTGAAAGCACTAAAGTGCATTTTATCTGAGTAACTTGCCAGACAGGTTTGATGCTACACCCTGTGGAAAGGGTCAGATCCTTCTTTCTTTTGAATGACTCTGTTGGTGCTTAAGCAGAGAGATGTCAGTCTTTAGGCATCTCTGACAATCTTCAAGGGCAATTTAATTAAACTATTTATCTGCTAAACCAAAAAAAAAAAGCCTTGCCAAAATCCAAGCATACTCCCTCCACACCAAAAACTTGTACCTATCTTTGTTGGCTTCAGCTCTCAAAGGCAACTCTCCATTACAGACTTTGGGACTTGGATCAGGTCCTAAGTGTATAAATCTTGTCAAAAGACCGCACAACATATTTTATTTGTATGAGATATGCATGAGGGGTCACATCAGTAAACTCCCCATTACCATTAATGAATCACATGTGTGTGACTATATACATATATCTCCCAAGTTAAGCTTAGCCTGTGAACCAATGGACACAACAATTCTGAAATCCCTGCCAGTTGCACACATAGTTTCCATAGGTCTGCCTTTGTTCCTTCCTGTTAGGAAGTAAGTGGAAACTCCTGAAGTGATAAACAACTTCTAAACTGCTCTGAGTAATGTAAACCAAAGCAATTCTGGTGAAAGAAAAATATCTGACAACACTAACTTCAGTCTAAGTGCTGCTTGCTGTTTGGGTTTTTTTTTCCTGCAGCTCATACACAAACATTAGTTCTTTACATTCACACTTTTGTAGTATCTGCACAGATACTATCGTTTGTTGTCTTCTAATGTAGGCTAAAGAAAGAAAGCTAATGTTTCAGTATAGGAAAAAGCCCTCAACCAATGATGCATTTAAAGTGCAGTTATGTTGATTGAGCAGCTGTTTTTTTTGGTATGTATCCCAGATGTTTCATCAGTATGGCAACACCTTACATTATATTGTCTCTGAAGATCTTGGACCAGTCCCACCTCGTCATATCCTTAGTCTGGAGATCTCAGCCTTAAAGTACCTCTCATTACAAAACCAAATTTAATGATTTTATGACCTAACATTTTTTCCTTTGTATAGTATAAGCAAGGTGCATAGCCAAACTGCCAACATCTGTTATCAATACATTGTATTTAAGGACTTAGATTTATCAGACTTATAGCTTCTCTAACAGTACATATGTACATATTTCTAATAGCTTACAGTTAATAGCAGTCTTTTAAGCTACATACATAGAGAAATATTCACACATAACTATCATCTGTACAGCTGAGAATTAGTTTCAGATAAGGCTATAGAAAGAACAAAAAAAAGAAACGATCTCCTCACCATAAACAAAAAGTATTCTATTTCTTTAATTATTTTATTGTCAATTTTCTTTCCCTTTGCCTGGACATTTTTACACAGCTTTAGTAAACAAAGGGGATCCTTCTCCATTTTCAAACTTTACAGAGCAAACTAATTTAAATTCATATCCCAAAATGATCATGCATAAGGATGTAGGACAGCGGCTCCAAACCAAAGGGTCATGCCTCCCATTCAGGTTATGGTATTTATGAGGTGGGGACACAAACCTGGCAGAAATTCAATTGCAGAACTGGGATTTGCAACTGGAAGTAAGGTCATGAGCATATAAGACTAACTTGAAGGCTGTTGATGCCATCTATAACTATGACGGGATACTATTGCTGGACCTTCTCTCTCAGAGATTGTTTCAACAGCTAAAAATCTAGCCAGTTTACAAGAAACAGAACCAAAAGCAAGAGAAAAATTTATAATTATATTACCTCCTTTTGTGTAACATTCCTTTCCACCTGGAAGTTTATTAATATATCCACTTATTTCTATAATAAGCCACAGAAACAATTTTTCTACAATAAGCCACAGAAACAATTTTCCGGTGATATTTGAAATGCTTCAGAAAGTCGAGTGTGATCTTTAGATAAAGGCTTTCACTCATGCTAACACACTGTCAAAAGTAACTTTAAATATTTCTTTGTAAGTTTTTAACAGGTGAAAAAGAAAGTTTGCCGTTTGCTGGAAAATTATAAAAACTATTTTAGTCTATTTAGTTCAGGCATTACAGATGCTGATTTAAGGGAACAAAAAATCAAAACAACAAACCAAACTTTGATAGTTTGGGTCATTTCCATTAAAAAAATAACAAGTAAAATAACATGATAAGGATTAACATCTGGAAAAGTATTATGATCTTCCATTTTAGATGACATGGATAGTTTTTAAAGCTTGTTTTCTTTATGTTGGCTATAAGCCAAAAAAACAACCCTGAATTGTTCCGCATGGTTGGTTTCTGAAGGTGTCACCTAAGCATCAATCAGTGGCAGAGAACATCAAAGGATTTCCATTTCAGAAAAACTGGTTCCAAAAACTCTCAACACATGAGCACGGTGAAGAGAAGGTGACTGTAAGCTACTTTTGTCATTTCCTGATTCCAGGAACTGTCAGAGGCTACAACAGCCTCAATCTGAACAGTATAAACTGCAGAATTCTCAGAGCTGTTGTAAATTTACTAGCTGATAACAGACTCTTAAGAAGTTCAGCTAGAAATCAATGGAGCACATATGTGCTCTGGATATAGCTTAATGTGTGCATGCCCAGATAAGGGGTCTTTATAAATTTCAGCATTAATTGTTCACCATACAGTGACCATTGCAAAATGCCAACATAAGGTCCACTTTCTTTTGAGGCTTGAGTTAGTAACAGATTCTAAAAGCGCATAAAGAATTATGCATGAATATGTGTGAATATATACATAGCCACTAAGGAAAACAGCATCGCTACCTAACCACTGCAGGCACCGATTCCTTCAGAGTTAGGTTCTGTAAAGATGGAAATCAGCACTTTAAAGGTGCCTTTCCCAGCATTCAGAAAATGCAGATCTTTAATTTCTGCACTGTGCAGAAGCAGGAGTATAGTCCTAACTTGCCATCATGAAACTTCAGTACTCTTCAAGTCTACACATTAGATATGGCACAAATGCTTGGCAAGCACAGACTGGCAAAAGCCGGCTGTCAGTGGAGTATGTCATTTGCGCCAAATGATGATGTTCCCCTCAAATGTTCCTGTGGTCAGTGCACAGAAGCAGAGGACATGGCTGCTTTGCTGGACTGGGAGGTGGCACTGGAAGATGTTCAATGGCAGAAATGATATTTGCAGAGAGGGGAAAAGCATTTGACTAATGCAACATGAGTTGATGGCAGCTTAGTGGAGGTGGAAAGAAGCCCCATTGCCTTTGGACAAAAAGGGGTTAACTCACCCTTCTAGAAATGCTTCTGGACCACACAACAAGGTCTAGCAACATTAATAATCACAACTTGTGCTTATCAGATATAGCAAAACACGTGCCAACTTAATTTTCAGTCTTTACTAGATGTCTGTCCCTATAACAATAGCACCAAGGTTCATAAGTGATTAAGACAGAAAAGATCTCATTCATCTGCACATATTTATTAACACTAGGATTTTACCTTAGGCTATTTGATGAAAACCTGTTTGGTAATTTTTATTCAAGACAGATTCATATGACCACTGCTGTGTGCTCTACTCGTTAATGTAACCTTGGTGCATCTACACAATTAACTCTCCTCACTGCACATTGGTAGCACGTTAAGTTTTTCTGAACAACTTTTGTGGATGCATATAATTTCACCACAATTTATGAAGCATGTCAAATAAAAGGAACATTGATGGTTACTTTAGTTTTACACTGCATACAGGCTGGACCAAAGAGAAATAGAATTTGATCGTTAAAGCAACTATTTCCTCCATGCCTTTCCCAACACAGTATATCCATAGTTAAAATAGAGAAATCAAAATAAATTACATATGAAGGTTGATACACAAGATGGGGAGTGAAAGAAAAGAAGATGTTTTGCCATATTAAAGTATTTACGTATGTTCACAATATTAGCTGCATCATAGTGCAGGTCTTTGTAGGGCTGAAAGCAACGATGCTCAAGTTTTCTAAAGATTTTGGTAGAAACTCACAGAGATCACCACATCTCCCTGAGACTGTATCATCTGTGTAGCCTAGATTTCTCAGTTTGAGGTGACATAGCTACGTGCTTGACAAATGTAATTATTCCATAGTTATATGAAATCTAGGAAACAGATCTCGAAATGCCATTTTCATTGTTCTCCCTTGGAGCATTGACCACTGATGAAATGCACCTTGGGATCCAGTTCTACTATCTTGAAATTCCCAAACCCTACCAGTTCCAAAGGTTAGTCTTTTAGGTTTAAAATGAAGTAGATGTGTATGAGGCAGTTCCAGGGTTGCAATTCAATACATGTCAACATGCTATTTTCTAAGACCAGCCAAAATCAAGCTTACTTTACTCTCCTGCACTTTAAAAGAAGCACAAAAAGCTTTGGCACTTTGACAAATGACAAATCTTGTTGCAGTAGTTCTTAAAAGCCAGGTCAACAAAATTTGACAACTTAAACTGCTGATGAAGATGAGCGAGCTCAAAGTGAGAAATTAGGTGGGTAAAGGCCTTGCATCTCCCTTCTGACAACTCTTTTGTGGGAACATAATTTAAAACATTTCAGCAATTCACTTTTCTGTAAAAGACCATAATAAACACATGGAAGTTTAAAGACAGCACATGGAAGCCAGAAACATTCAGAGACAGACACTCCTAGAGGCCAACTTCTGCATCTCAAATTGTCCTGGTTCAATAAAGCACAAAGAGTAAAATATAGCAAATATGTTTTCATTTTCCTATCTCTCTACCATTGATCGTTACATTACTTCTGCATTCTTTGAAAAATTAATGTAATAGTAAAGAATTTCCTAGCTTTGAAATACTAATGTATCATCTTTCAGCTATGTAATAAATAATTTTTTAAATAAAATAGAAATAAGAGGGGTTATTTGCTGTGTAATATTGCAAACCTTGACCTCAGTATACACTTCAGTGATTTTTGAACTCCATAATGCATAGTAGAATAAACCTGAAACAATCTGTCACACAACTGTCTGGTCATCACATGACTTTTGCTCCACTTTTATTTACAAACTACCACAGAAAACTGTTAGTCCATGTTATAATCTCCCTTTCACCACTTTGCATTTAACCTCATTTTACACTGCTGTAAATTACATCCATATCAGACTCACTGCACAATTTTCATTTACCCTCCACTTTTTCTAGTAATATGTACTGCTACCTAAAATGGTAACTAAATTATTCCCATAAGATCTTCAGCATCATCACTGAACACAGAGCAGCCAATACAGAGAAAAAGAAATGCTTTGACTAGGTTTTGGGTTAAGTTTATATGACATTTACCTAAAAGAGTAAAATTCCTTATCATCAGCCTCTATCAGAGGACATAGTGCTGTAGAGGACATCGTAGATGCACACAGTCACTTGCACCAGCAGTGCAATGACATATGCAAATGACATTTTCCTCTGTGATTCGTACAGGCAGTATGAATCTTTCATATGCAAGTGACATTGAGCAAAAAATTGAGCTTAGGCATCCACATACAGAACACTCGTGCCAGCCTCTCTTATACTGCTACTCTTCCTCACCTCTAAAATGACCTAATGGGGCCAAAAAGTGGACGGACTTCACTGGAGGAGAGCCAGCAATGCTAGATTTATACCACAATCCACAGTGCAGTGACATGCCAAAGACAAAAGAAGAGCTGATCAGATCACTGTTGCTTTCTGACACCTCCAGCTACCTCTCATTTACACCTGTGTTGGTGTAGAAACAGCATCTGTGTCAAGGTGCCACAGATACATGGTTTGTGGTCATTCTGCGGTGTCTTAGCAACAGTGCAGAATCTAAGTCATTTACATGTTAAGGAGATCTCTCACAATTTGTAGCTGGTGCATCCCTACATAAACTAAGGGAGGGAAGTTAGGTACCATTTCAAACTACCATATGTACTGTTCATTCCACGGCCCTGTGACAGTGGAGGAAAGAGTCACAGATAACATAGTTGAAAGCAAGTAATGACATAAAAGTTACTTTTCCATTTTCATCATTGTATAAGAGAATAGCTGCTCCCTGCATTGATTCATTTGCTACTTGAAGGGTCAAGACTTGTTCATCTTGTCTATGTGAGTAACCACAGTAACTTCAGTAGATGTAGGTAAATGAACTTAGTTGAACTTGGTCTTAAAGCACATTTAAACAGTATCAAAGAGGCAAAGGAGCACAATAAAGGTAAGGGAAACCTTTCTAACAAACAGAAAATGTTCCTCCTCTGCTGTTAGAGGTAAATACCACAGAATCACAGCTTGATTGGAATATGAGCTTGATGGATGCAGCTCTTCCAGAGGTTCTGTCAGGAGGAATCACATTGGCATAAATGACTTGGAACAGTCATCAGAACTATGGATAAAGTAAAACATCCAATCTAAGCTTCTAATACTATACAAGTATTGAAAAATCTCTCAAAAAAACATGATGTTGACTCAATGTGGGGTGAAGGAAATGGATCAACATAATCTTTTTCAAGAATGAGTATTCAAGTTGTAGGTCGGTTATGGGGAAAAAAAAAAGAAAAGTAATTCAAGAGGTTCAGAAGTATCATAACAGATTAGAAAAGGGGTTTCTGGCCAAAACATCACTTTTCAACCTCAAGTACCTTGAATTTTGGACTATTGTTAGCTAAATACACATATACATAAATTAATGGCAGTAGTAGTAATGCTAGTGAGAATAAAATACCATGTATTAGACAGCATCAGTCTCTGAACCTTTCTTACACCAAAAGAAAATGCATATATCACAGGGCCACTGAGATAAAGTAACGCTCAGCCCTAGAGGGCATAGATTTCGTCTCTATGTAAATCAGCGCCTGTCACTGCATGCATGATTCACTGCTCAGAGTGTACTCTTCTGTGACGAATGAGTCCCGCTTAATTTGGCAGTGATTATGCGGGTTGCTGGCCCTCTAAACCCCTTTGAACTTGTAATTGCTGCTGGTTTAAATAATGAACATTAAGGGGAGGTGGATTCATAAAACTGTGGATAATTACAATTTTTTTCTTTTTTCCTTTGTTTTTTTTTTTTTAATGGAAGTAAAAGGCTTCTGAGGCCACTGATAACTGTATCATACTAAACTGTTACCGAAATAAAACTGCAGTCTTGTTCAGACTCAAGGAAGGAAAGGAATGGAAAGGAGAAGAAGAAAAAAGAGAGGGAGAGTGAGATCAGAATGGCTTGGATACCAGTAGAAAAGGAGGAGCAATGGTATTCATGAATATTCATAACTAGTCACATCTGTAGCAGGCTTGCTTTCCACCTTTTTTTCTTTGCAGTTCAACATGGACAATAAGTGCTAACAAAAGAAGGTGATTGTGCAGTTCTATCAGGCTCCAGGTTTAATCTTTACAGAGCATATGGGTGAACTTTTAAAAATTATTTTAAAAGACTCCCATCTTTTAAAAACTGCAAGTGCCTTTAACCAAAGGAAGTGTTCCCTTTCCCTCTCCCCACCCGTGCTGCTTTTTAAAAATTATGTTCAATTATGAATGTGAGTGAATCAGTTGCCAAGGAAGCACGATGTGTAACATGCAGCAAATTTGTTCCTCCTCCCCTTTATGAGCACTATACTAAATCCACCAATATTCTTTGATCCAGTAAAATTTTTATTTGTGTGTGTAATGTATTGAAACAATGACAACAACAAAAATTGTTATTGAGGAGGGGACAGAAACCAAAGTCAGCTAAGTCAGGCAGCTACTACCCAGAAACAACAAAGAATGAATGATAAATTTAGCAGCCTCATGTTCAATTTTCAAACAACACAGCAGAGATTTATAGCTTTGCTGCTCCCATGGTAAACGAAGCGGCACATAGAAAGCGCATCTGTTTTTGATTTTACTATGTTTTCCTCCTTTTTTTTGTTCTTTGCCTATTTGCAGGTTTTTTTTTTTTTTAAACTCTACATTTTCTTTATCCTGGTGTGAGATGAATATCAAAGGCCTAGTGCTGTTGGTAAGCCTCCAGCATACAACTGCAGCTCAATGGGATGTTATTAGAACCTGCGTCACAACATGGCAGACTGTGATTAATAGCAACTGTATCAATGGTAGCAACTTCTCAACAACGCCCTCCAGCAGCTCTAAAGGGGCCGTGTGAAGAAGCAGGGAGAAAAAAAATAGGAGGAAAAAAAAAACATCTGCAAGAACTAGCTACTAAAGGTTCAGTTTTGCACAAGATTAGGTTATGTCAAAAATTTGTGACTGCTTTCAACCATAATATAGTGGAGATATTTATTTAAAAGCATGTTACAAAATGCATGGGCGCATTAGTGTTTTATTTTGCCAGAGCTAATGATGTGAAGGATAGGATCAGAGTAATGGAGAATAGGATACCGGAAAGATCTGGACTGGTGTTAGAGTTATAATTAGGGTTCCCTCCAAATGAAGAAGAAAAGATATTCCCAACTCTTCATGAAAATTTCTAAGAAAACTATAAGGCTGCTAAGTTTTTCCTGTTTCTACATGAAAGAAAGCAGGTTCAATTTTAAACCAAGTGTAAACTGATATCCTTGCTCTCCTTTTTTTTTTTTTTTTTTTTATTACAGTTTAGAAACTTAGGTTCATGCATTAAGAAATGTGAAGCTTAGTCAGAAATTCCATTCTATATCAGAAAATATTCTAACAAACATCTTCAAAGATTTAAATAATCCAAAATTAAGCTGTCCCAACTTTATTTCAGTAATAGATGGTTTGGTCAACTGCAGGCCCCAAAAGAGTACGTGGATGCATCAATGGCTCTTAAACATTACAGTCTGGATATAAACTTGCAAATCAGAAAGTCTTTAAAAACTTCTGCTTGACAGAAGCTTGAAGGACATATTGAGCCTTCTGGGATTATCCTATACTTACATAATTTCTCAGCCCCATCACCACCCACTGCTGACCCTTGTCTGGCTCAGTAGACCATTGGTCTGGCCAACAGAGGAGATTTTTAAAATTCTTCTAAAGTATTAAATATTACCTGCTCCTCTCACAAAACTTTTCTGCTTCTAGGTAATTTTAATTTCTCTTAATAGCATTTCAAAAATGCTAATCATTCTGACGTCTTCTGTCTCTCAGATAGAAGAGGGGAAACATTCAACTACAGATATAAATGATATTAGCAATCTTAGTCACAAATTAGGGTGTTGGCATAATATTTACGCTGACAAAAAGCATGCAAAATTATTTTAAATGTATATATATTAGCATTGCAGCATGTTTAATGATAACCCAGTGAGAGAAGCAACAGAAGAATAAGACCTGGAAGAATTGTGGTAGGGTTAATTGGAGGAAAAATAATCAGCAGGTAAAAACAAACAAACAAACCTCTCCAAATTAGATGAAAAGGTTAGCAGTCAATAGGAAGTCTGGGAAGCAGTGGTATATTGTACTGTCCTCCCTCAGGAGTTAGAATGGCATAGTCCAAGTGCTCTACTGATGGGTAGTTTTCTTCATCTAGTGTTCCTCTCATCCTTAATTGTCACATAGCTAGTTCTACTGAGGGACCAGAGGTTATTCAGTGTATCAAAGTCCAGAGGCAAAGAAGTACATATACAATGCTCAAAATCAACACCCACTGAGCTATGAAGAAAATATAATAAATCTTAACTGCACTAAAACATACAAGCAACTTTCTTTGTCAAAAACACCCAACTTGATTAACAAAGCACTGAAATATGCTGTATTTGTGCCAAAGACTGTAACACTCCCTTCAACCTGTTTATCTTTGAAGACCATAATTAAGGAGGACAAACTGGTTTGTAGTCAACACAGGTTGGAAAAGAACTGCACTCACAATTTTTCTCAAACACTAATTTTCCTTATCTAAGAATCTTGCTTGATTAAAATCATGAGGCAATTAGCAGTTGAGTGAAGAGATTACTTTCTGTTGCAAAAAGAGAGACAGCTTTTACAGGTTCTAGAGATGAATAATTCAGGCTCTCTTCTCAGCTCTGTCCATGAGGAAACAAAACGTTTCTGCCTGTGGCTTTCTGATCCCGGGGCTGGCCGGATCCGAGGTTTGTTGGAAGGACCCGTTTCAACGTGGGCATTACCCTACCACTTTCATGAATTCCCAATCGCTCTCTTTCACTCAGAAGTGAGTGGCAGAAGGTGGTAAGATGACAACCTATTTACATCAACAGACATTCTCAAAACTTCTGTGGTTGCCTCTGGTAAGACATACATAATGGTGGCCTTGCTCTGCTATCCCCAGTGTTCCTTACAATGGAACAGCATCCACACAGAAAAAGCCTCTGCCTTCCTATCTCCTGAAGACACAATTCCACAGACTCAGATAAGTATTTTTCTTTCCCAGCAAAAAAGATGTATTGAAGATGACCTAGGAAAATCATCAAAGTAGAACAGAGCACCTAAAGAATAACTATCATAATCACACAATACCATAGTCACTTTTTATAAAGGTGGGGAGATGGAGTATAGGGAGCAATAACAAGTTTATTCCTCATTCTTTTAGTGAGATTTTACCAAATATAGTGATATCTGTGAATAGTATACAGGGCACAGCAAGAAGCAGAGCCATCACCGAAAGCTCACTGCTAAAGATGACAAAACCAAGCAAGGCGTCCAGCTCTCTAACAGAACTGTGAGACATCAGCAAGTGTCCTCAGAGTTCCCTAGGTAGGCAGAGGGCCACAAAGCTATGACAGAATGGCTTGTAAAGGTTGATGCCTGGTAATAGCTTTTCCATCAATCTCTTAGCAGCATTTCCAACCACAGAAGATTGCATGGCACTTGAGAATTCCAGAGTGGATGGATGAAGACTGATGAGAGAAGGGGAAAGGAGATACCGAAACCTTCAATTCCCAAAATTTTCATCCTCTGCATCTTTTGTTTTGCTGACCAATAAATAAATAATCAGAACTAACGTAATTGAACCAAATCTGCTATCTCAGGGTCAAATTCTGATAATAAATACATGGCCTGACTGTCCTGCAGAAACTCATTTGAGGACAGTTTAACCCAATCTGGAATACTAGTGGTTTGCAAGTTTCATCTAAAGCAAAATTATTATTTCTGCTAGGAACATGGGAAAAGTTGGCATAAAGAAAAAGCTGTGACATGAAGCATTTGTTTGGATCAAGTACAACTTACTCCTGTCTTCTGTATCCTCGAGTGTGATTTTCAGAAATAATCAAAACAAAAGTGACAAAACCCAAAAACCACAATGAGCAAACAGCAGCTTTTAAGTGCTGTGGGAACAGAGACATTTGTTTAAGTAACCACTGTTTAAAAAATGCATACATAGTAACACCAAAATAAACAGCTTGCAGTGTTGTTTATTTTAAGATACACAATAGTAATGTAAAGTGCTGCATGCACTGAATTCAGGGTGTACTAACATTATTTACAGTTCTGAAGAGCAGTAGGAAAACTCAGCTCCGTGCCAGAAGACTCCCTGTTCAGAGAGCAAAGGTCAGTACTCATAGCTTTTGCAGCCAGGGGGATTTCAACATACAGGCATAGAAAGCTCTCTCTTTTTTTTTCTTTACCTCTACTCTCTTTTCCCATACAGGTAACTTCCAAACTGTGTGTCAAAATTCTACAAAAAGAATGGCATGCCAATAGCATCTTAAAAATGGCTACAAAAGCCCATTCCTGGGAAGGATAATTAAGAGGGGAGGGGGAATATCTTTGCCCTGTCATTTCACTTGAAAAAAATCCTTCAAACAGACCTGACTCACAAGACTATGTGGAGCCAAATCGAAAAAAAAATCCTCAAAAAGAGAAGAATAGTAACAAAACTGAGCAGTGGTATTCTGAAAAGTGATTGACTTAGTGAAAATGTCCCTGTGCATCTGAATTGCATTCGATTCTCTGTTGACAAAAAAAAAAAAGCCATTGACTTCAAACTATAATAGAAGTTTTTACTGTTTTTCTTCATAAACCCAGCCTAGCTAAAGGCAAGGAAAATGGACTGTATTCTGGCCATTTCATCATCTATTTATTATTGTAATTGCATAGATTTACTATCATAATTACAACATTACTGTTATTGCATAATACTTGTGACTGCCAATAAATGAGAAAGAATCCAACTTGGATCTCAGATCCCAGGCTAAATTTTTAATTCTGGCAATGAGGGGAAAAAAAAAAAAAAGGAAGTCATGGAGAGAAACATAGAACCCCTCAGTTACATTATTATAAAGTAATGTTGAGGAGTAAAATTTCATTTTACATTCAAAATACAATCTTCTTTATGCTTTTGAGGAAAGCTGTGTGTGAAATTCAGCAGTTTGATTCAGCAGGCACTCAAGGTACTCAGTCAATATTTTCTCGGGGTCATTCTGCCTCTCTGAGGGAGCAAGCTTTGCTTTAAATCCTCGAGTCAAATTTCAACAAATGTCTTTAAGTGAAAAACAGGGAAAAAGGCCATGTTTTTCACTTGTTTTGGCATTCGAATTCATGTGTAAATCCATAACAGACCTAATTTTGCGTTAAATTTGCATTGGATCCATGTCCTTAAAAATCAGTGTGGATTTGGAATGCTCAAACAACTTTTGGTGGTTTTGGTAGATTTTTCATAGAGCTGATGTTGGAGCAGATGCCAGAAATGTTGGGCAATGCTAAACTGGATGAGGATTGATTTCAGACATATACCTTCCCCAGATATTTATAAAACTTCACACGCTGTGAATAGAGAGCAGCATATGTATCGTGTCACAGTCTCTGAATATTGGAAAGGAAGGGTTTTTTTTAACACAAGGTCCTCAATAGAAACTCACTTCATTTGTTGCTCTGACAGAGCTCAAGTTAGGCTGACCTTTAGCATCTACTCAGACTCACAATGCCTGAAGGAACAGTAATTATTTCTCTTAAGCTGAATTCTTCATTTTGGGTCTGAAGCCCATTTCCAATTGGACTTTGTAAGTTAATTTTGCGATAATTTCTCCCCTGACAGATAACTGTAATTTTAAAGTTTGAAACAAATACAACAAAAACTTAAACCTGAAGGAAGCCAAATTTGAGAATGTTTCCTTCTGAAAACAGCTCTAATTTCAAGATATTTTTTCAGTTTTTAATCATTAATAAGAAAATGTGGAATTATGAGAAACGCTTCAGGCAACACTACTCTAGTGTAACTCCAGGAATGCAAGATGTTTCTTGGCAGTATTTCTTCAAATGTTTTTTTGGAGTCTAGTTTAAAAAGTGCTAAGTAAAGGCACTTCCACAGATTGTTCTACAGTTTGAACAACTAAGGGGTTTTTTGGTTGTTGAATTCCATTATCCTGCAAGGTGTTTTGTTCTCCCTCAGTAGTTTCTCCTCTTGTCTGTTTGTAACCTGTGCTTATTCACCGATTCAATATGCAAACTCTGAGTCTACTGCTAGATCTCATATTTTTGGAATAGATGGGGAGAACACTGGAAATAACAATACAGTTCTCAATTCTCATCTTCTTTCAGCCTCCGTTACACTTTTTTGAGGAATAGTCCAAGGTCTCCAAACATCCTTCTATATCTTTCTTAGACTCTCACCAGATTGGCCTCAGGCTAGTTTCATAATCATCAAGAAAAAAACTAGTCCTGATGTTCAGCATGAGATCTTAACTTAGTGATCTCACTCTGAACGTTACCTTTCACTACAGCAGGTCTATTGACTTCTTTGCTTAGAACAGTTTGAATTTCCCACCAGCTCAGTTGTGTGATATTTGGCCTCTTTTAGGAGAGATACCTTTTCGCAGCATGAGCCTACAGGGCACTGAGTAGAAAGCTCATGAGCCCCCAGGCCTTGTTTGAAAGAGTTTTCAGTCTCAGTAAGAAGTTTGCCTCAGCACTTGTTCAGGAGGCAGCAGGGCATGTTACAGCATTATCAAGTTGGAGAGTGCAGTATCATATATTTTCAGCTGGGACTTTGAGTAGGATTCAGATCTCAGGAGCTAAACTTGGGGTAGTTTAACATTTCTAGAGTTACGCTTCTTTGTACTCATGCTGGGAAAACACCACAGTATTATTTGGTTGTAGAAACTTTATTTTCCTGCTGCACTTATAGTTTTGCACTGGTTTGTAGCGGGATTTAATCTCCTTTGCAATCATTATTTCTCTTTAAATGGACAGCTTTGTGGAAGAAAAGAGAAAGAAATTTTTTATGAAGTTTTTTTGCATCCAAGAGCATTGTGGGATATAAGTGCAGGTTTCACAGAGCCAGGACAGCTAAGATTAATTATAGCAGTGAATTGTCTGCAAATGCCTAGGGTAGATATGCACTAAGTAGCAGTTTTTTTCTGGTCCGAGAAGTGTTTGTTTGGTGCTTAATGGCCACCACACAACACATGCATACAAAGTAGGCCACTTAAAATTGAGATATAAGTAGGCACACTATGTGGAATAATGTGAGCTTCTTAGGATTGTCCTAAAACTGCAGCTCAGCCCACCATTGACAGAGTTCATGCCAACTCAGAAAGCACCTCTCCTTCTTAAGAGGGAGTTCAGTAAAGTGTCTATGTGCAATCAGAAAAAACAGAACTGAAAAGAAACAGACTTAAGTAACACAAATCTTGGAATAGTGTGCCTAAAGGAGGGTGGAAGGGAGAAGTAAATGCAGTTATTTTCCCCCTTTTTGTTGTTAACATTTAACGTGTTTTCACATGCTTCCATTTCATTTCCTACTGTATATCTGAAAGAGTACATCAGAATATCCCTCTGAAATTAAAGCAGTCTTTAAATGCTCAGATTTTTTAAGTGATCCCTCAAATTAACCAACTTTCTTATGTACCTATGTATTCCTTTGCATCATTCCATTGCTGACTCTCCCAAACATACAGATCACTTCTGACCACATAACGCTCCTTATTCCTGCTGTTATCACACATACCAAGACCCTTCTCACTATTCACATTCTATATCTTGGATGGTCAATTTGTGGAATATCACAACAGCTGTCTGCATACACTTCTCAGTAGGCAGGGAGCCTTCCCAATACGAATCAGTGACTTGTCAGTAGCCTTTCCACTACTCTTTACTTTAGGTCACCCTCCTTCTTCCCATTTCTTTAGTCAAGCACAAGTGGGAAGCACCTGGATGAATCAAAAGAGGTAAAAGAAGCATCAAGACTGGCTGGAAAGCTGCCAAAGTTCTATTTCACATTAGGAAACTCCTTGGGCTGTTGAGAAGCTGAATATTTACTAGCAACTTCTTGAAATACAAAGATGCATTTGTTAATACTATTGCACTCTCTTTATTCTGACTGTTGCCCCTGGGCCAGCAGTTGATGCCCAAGGTTCTCTTGATGCTTTCTGAGGGAGATACTTCATAGCATTTACATGCAATAATCACCACTTCAGGTCACTAGAAGGAAAGAACCTGACAGACAAAAATAACCCAAGCCCAAGCCACTTGAGCTAAAGTAGCTTGCAGTAATCAAATGCTGTCATTTGCAGTGTAGACCAGAAAGAACATTAACACTCTTAATTTTATATTAAATTCTCCCTCATAAAGAGAAGATTATTTCAAATTGTACAGGAGTTCAAGTATTTGTACAAGCATTGCATGACTTTCATGATAGTTCAGCAGCAGGATAAAACCACAATAGACATGTGGGCCTCTAGAATTCAGCTGCTAAGTATATAACACAGGTCTCATGCAGAGTTTTTCATCTGTAAATATCAAAAGCACTCCAAAAAGTAGCCACCATCATTATGTCATGCTGTTTAATCTGGGAAACTGAGGCACGGTGTCCTGCCATGGTCACAGCTAGAAACAGAACTCAAATCTCTGTCTGCCAGAGCTTACTTGTGTTAAAGTATCCCGAAGGCTGTAGTGGAGGTTCAGCCACAAAAGAATATAACAAATAGATAAGCACTCAAGAAACTTGTCTTTCTGTCATATAAGAGGGGATTCTTTAAAGACACATGAAGCATAATCTGTGTATAAAGTGGCTATAGTGTTGAATGCTTATTAAGGTGCAAAATTGTGTTTGTTTGTCTGTTTCCCATTATGACTTCATGGCTTCATCTTGTCCTACTTTTCCAGAGTTCCACTAGAATTAATAGAAAGACTGAGAGATACACGCTGTTAGGCACTAATCTGAAAGATCTGCAAATATTTGAGAACAGAGAAATTAAACCTGCATTTTTTACCTTACCTGGGAAGAAAAAGAACTCTTTTTATAAAGAACCACGTATGTTCACAGCTAACAATGCAGCTTACATTGACTTTGGGGGTTTTCTAATTGGTATAAAAAACTTCAAAGTGGTTTAGACTAGGCCCTGATTTTACAACAACCTACTCCTTTTATATATTTAGTATATATTAAGAAAGTGAACAAGAGCTTCCCCATTACTATGGAGTTTAGTCAGTATTTCTGCAGTATATCCACTTTAGAATATCAAGCTGCCACTTTGAAATATACCTCAACTCAAATAAAAGCTTAATCCAGATGATAGCCAAACTTCTATAGCATTAAACAAATTAATATATGCAGATTTTTTTTAAACACTAAACTAAAAATATTTTCTGCTGCTTGACTTCTCCAATCCATTGTTTTGAGGTTGCAGGAGTATGTTATGAGATGTTAAACATTTTATGGACTTAAGTAGTCAGCTGCTACAAATAAAATACATGTTTTGAAGTACTATCAGAAAAAGGTGAAACCAAGACTGAAAAAAAAAAATCTTTATGGCATTATACAGTGAGTTGACAACTTATCATCTAATATTAGACAAAACAACTGAAATTACTTTTGGCAGATTTGGGGCTAGTAGTTAAAAATAAAAATCGCAAATGTAAAAGCATGAAAACTATATTGACATTATGGTTTAAAGACAATAATAAATCTTTAAAGATGCCAATGATTGCTTTGGATACTACAAATAAATGACTGCTGCCAAACAACTCTAAAATATGTAATGCATGGTATTCTAAGTATTCTAACTCAAGGCAAACTCCACAACACCACAAGTCTGCCATAAACTACTCTATTCATTAGGCAACAATAAGAATTTACATCTCCATTTCTTTAGCAAATGTGGAACTGTTATCATAAACATGTTGCTTTTTTTTTTTTTACAGTGTAATTTTATAGAGAAAACTTCTTTGAAACCCATTACTCTGCTCATGGATCTTGAAAGGAAGGTCTTAAATAAACATGTCCTGAGGCAAAACTGAGAGGCAGTATCACTTTGCACAAACAACAGCAATTTTTTTTTCCCTAAGAATATATTTTATCCATACATATGTGCACACACTACAGAGAAAAGAAGGAACTGTGAGTTTTCTGATGACGGCTGGTTTTGGTAGTGGAACCTGAAGATATTTAAAAGAGTTCCTGCCTCTAGTTGACTGAGATTTTGATTTTCAAAGGCTGCAGTGCACAACATTTATTAGTGCAAAGTTCTCGAGGTGTTTTCATATGCCTTATCCCTTTATATCCCCTTTTACCTGCGAGCCTTCAAGCCACAACTGTATAAATGGATTCTTGTCACTACTACTTTCTTGTTTTGGTTACTTTAAGGAATTCATTACTTGGACTTTGGTATCCTTTTCACTTATATCCTATACTGACTTTGCAAAGCTTTGTAATCTGACAATAATGACCAGAAAACACTGGTGGCTGATCCTATCTTTTGCTAGGCCACATTCAGCTTGCTCAGCCAAGGCCTTTTCATCAAGCCTCAACTAAAATCATGCACATGTTTTTTTGTTACACTCTGTTCTCAGTAATTCCCTGCTTGAAAATGTCTGGTAAAATATTAAATTGAGAAGTAACATCTAGCCACGTTATCTGATGGCTTGGCAGTAGCTGACTTCATATGCCACATGAATGAAATTCACCTTGCTGCAGTCCTGACACATTGTGTTGCCTGTTGATGAGGAGGACATGGCAAAAACAAGCAGGGCAGTGAAAAATCAATTAAAAAAAATTTAAAAAAGAGAGAGGAAAGGCAAAGCATAACTAGCTAGCATCAGACAGGGTAATGTGAAAAACTATTATAGCAGGTGTAGAAAAGGACCATTAGGTAGGCTTAAGAGCCTAAACTGTCCTGGTACCACCGTGAAAGGACTTTGCTGCAGCCCTTCAGCCTGTCAGGGATTTAGGGAGGAAAAGGGGATGAAGAGTAAGGGAGAGCTGAAAGAGAAAGGTGGTGCATTTCATTTGCTTGCCCTTTGCAGGATTTGAAATTTGGGGATTCTTTGGTGGGGGGAGGGTGTGTATGCATGTGTGTGAATTTCACCCTATATATAACTCAGAATCTTATTAGATAACAACTTAGTGACACTGCAAATCCAGTATTTCTCAGAATGCTATTTTTGAAGCTGAAACACACAACATATTTTGATCTCTGAGGAAGTACAATCAAGATTCCTCCTTCAAAATAAAATAAGTAAAAAAAATCAAAAAAACATCAACCCAACACTCAAATGCACATGTAATAATTTTCAGGCGGGCTTCCTGTTATTGTATCCAATTATTTAAATTTTGGACTGTCTCTTTAATTTGAGGAGCAGGGAGAGTGGCGACAGATGGCAGACAGAATTGACTTATGTCCTCTATTCTTCTGCAGAAGAAGGGGGAGTACAGAAAGTTTGATCGAGGCAGAAGCTACAGTACGCAGGCCTGGCTATAACTATCTAATAGGTCTTTTGATGGATCAGTTCAGAATATTTAAGTTTTTTGCTCCCCCAGACAGCCTTTGTAACAAACCCACAGTCCTGGAGGTTGCCATGGGTGACGAGAGTACTGACATCCAGTCTCAACTACAAATAAGCACATGACAAATGGGCCCAGAGCCCTCCGACAGCCCTGAACCTTGGTGACCCCCTAAAATATCTAACCTCTCCATACCCATGCCCTCCCCCTCCCAAAAAAAAAAGCATTACCAAGTATATTTGTTAAAATCGAAAGCTTGCACTTAATTAGAAACACTGCCATGTAACCAAAATGCTTAGGACAGCATGTACAAGTAAAAATAAATCACACAGCATTGTTATTTAATGCGCTATGACATCATTTCCTGAAATTAAACAGAGATGACACAGATTCAGACAGTCCCTGCTAAAGTTCAGCTCAAACAATTCACAGATGTTTTCCTCCAGCCAGCAGAAAACAATGCAGGGCTTAAAGCACTCCTCTCACTCTTCCTCTCTCCTTCTCCCAGCCTTTTCACTGGCATGAGGAGGTATGGCAGTTTTATAGTACATGCTCCTGCAAAAATATTCTTTTTTTAATTTAATTACTCAGGCTGTTGTACTAAATAGATGGATCATTGTGTCACAAAAGCATCAATTTTTCAGAAGAGATAACAGATGTCTATGTAGCAATGATTAGATTAACCACTCCCAGACAAAGCTAGCTTTTGAGGCCCACACACCCCATGACCCTGGGTTCCCTCTTCTGTAGGGGGTGGATGTAGAAATGTCAGATCTAATCTCAGATTCCATTTTTAAAACAAACAAAGCCCACCCCCACCCCATTTCAGCTCTTTTCTTTTAAGATTGTGGCATTGAAAAGGTATCTGAACATTTGGTCTGTTATTAAACGTTTGGGACTGATTTTGAGGCCAAGGACTAGGAGCACTCAGAGGATGAAATCTTTTGGCCTGGAATGAGACATGGCATTTTTGAGAAAGATTTCCAGTTTTATTCTGTGACACCATAGCATAGGCAGGCGGGACAGGGAGAAGGGGCTACACTACCATCATAAATAATAATAAATGGTAACAGCAGACACCAGCTCTTCTGGTGAGTGACCAGAGCAACTTTATGACATGAAGACACACAGCTCCATCATCTTGAGGACCACAGGACCACAGGTCATGGCAGTTTAACATTCAGATACTGATTTTGCTTTAGCACTAGGGTGAAATCATTTAACCTCTCCTCACAAAGTTTACACAGCTGAAAAATGATCACAATATTATTTTGCAGGACATGTTTCCAACTGGGCAGTGTTCCTTCAGTCTGAGAGGTCTGTCCTGCACAACTTATTACCTGATTGCAAATTCAGCATGCAGTCAGCCTTGCCTAAAAAGCAAACCTGGAATAAAACTGCCTTAGGCTTCTCCAACTTGCTGACTACATGGTGCACTGAAGCTGAAATGGCAGCCAAGCAAACCCACATGCAGGTTGTTTTGCAGGAGAAACGGAAGACGTCGTCCATCTCCTCAGTGTACCCTGGGAGTGCATGGTGCATAACAGTGCAGTCCAACGCAAGCACTAAAATTCTGTCTTCACATTCTTGTACTCTTGAGTCTGTCAGCCTTCTTGTCACCATTTTAACTGGACAAAGGTCTGATGTAATTCTGGATTTCTTTTTTTAAAGTACTGCAAAGCAGCAATGTGAAGAATGCTTCTTCTGGACCAGGACTCTGTGAAAAGCTATTCTACTCTTTGATATAAAAGTAAGCTGTTCTACTCTTTGATACAAAAGTAATACAAGTGTGACAGACAGCTATAGTCCTAACCCTTCTTTAGGTATTATTCCTAAAACCACAATATGGGAAGGAGATATTTGTAAAGGTGGGATAGTTTCAAATGTTTTGAAAGCTTGCTCCAAGGTTGCCTTTGGTTGATGACATTCATCCCTAGAATCAAATCTAATGAATAAATAACATAGCTGTCCTGTATAGAAGGCTTGGTAATCCATGCATCAAAATATGATACAGGTATATTGTATTCTCAGATAAGATACATCCACATAAATATGGGTTGGGAGGGAAGGTTTCGTTATGACTATTTAGATTATCCAATCCAGTCACTTGAACATGGCAAGTTAAGAAAATTAATTCAGGTGAGCAGAAAAGCTGTGGCTGGTTCCTTTTAAACCATTCCATTAGAACTTACTCTGTTCTGAAACCAAAGCAGATTAAACCAAAATCTACTCTAGAAGTGAGCATGTAAAGAGCAAGATTTTCAGCCAGAAAACTGTGGAAATCAGGTTAAGATGACACTGCCCAAACAAATGTTAGGAGCTAGAACTTCAGCTACCAAAAACAAGCAAAAAAAAAATCAGCTCAGATCCACTGACTTCACGGCAGCCATTCCAAATACAATCAGCTGGGAATCTGGAAGTGTCATAAAAAAAGGTTTAGTTTGCAGGCTACTATTAGTATATCTGGTACTTTCAGTTAAGATATACGTTTTCGTACAGACTGTAACAAAAGAAACAGCCAAAATAGGATTTTAACAAATGACATCTCTCCAGTTAAGTATCAAAGAATAAAGATGTCTTTATTAGCTCTGTAAAAGAAGGGGAAAAAACACTAAATGTAGCAAAATGTACTTCTTGATAGGCCATGCTGCAGAAAAGGATGAACTACCAGAGGTACAAGTCCATAGAACAGTATAATTACTTCCTTTATAACTCTGCTCTCTTCTGATTATGTACATGTATTTTAAAGGTCCTCCATCCTTCACAAGAGCATGGGAGGAGAGGGGCTGGATCTGTAGAACTGCTGCTAAGAAATCCTTATCTCAACATTGGTGTAAGCTAGAGGTGTCTATACATTTGAGCACTTCCTGTTTTCACTTTGTGATCAAATATGTTCTTTGCAGGGCAAATAGGGGAGCACTTGAGGGAGGAAAGCAGAGATGTCTGAGAGGCTAATTGAGTGTCCTAAGGACTCCTTGGCATAGAGGAAAAAGAGTCTTCCAAAGCTATGAATAAACTCTCTGCTTGGGTCAGATTTCTTGCTGTTTCTTTTCTTTAACCACCTTTGAACTCAAATAAAAACAGCCTTAACGTCAGGTTTACCTTTCTGATGTTGTAATCTTTATGTACTATTGAAAAGCTTATACTACCAGACTAGGATTTCCTCGACTTTCTTAAACACTGGATATTATCCAGAAAAAGCATACACATTTCCAACTAATTCATCCTCAGATCTTTCATCTTCCGGTACTGTTGTGATTCCAAATGTAAGACAGAACTCAGTAAGCGAATAAAAACATGACAGAAGCTGCTACTCCTTGCATTTGATTTCCAACAATAAAAACATGCATGTGTATCTTATTTCAAATATAATTAAAGTTACTTCAAAATGGAAGCTGTGATAGGGGTTAGAAATTGTTTTGAAAGATACAGCCTGTCAAAGACATTCATTCTACATCAGAGTTCAAGTGCCCGTCTCTTCAAAAACGCCACTTAGTCACTACTTAGGAGTTTGCAAACTGATTGAATAAAGGAAAAAAAAAGCATTTTATTTAAAATCATAAGGAAATACAATTAGTTGGAATCAAGTTACTTTCTTTGAATTTGACAGTACAAAGGAATTTCAAGTTTAATCCACACGATAAGAGATGGATTGCCACTGCCTCTCCTTCCAGGGAAACCAGAGGTTAATGATTTTTGTCATATTGAGACTAACAGCTAACAATTGCTACAGTTGGCCTTTAGTATTTTATTTGTCCTTTTGAGGTATTCAGAATAGGTGACAATGGCTTGCAGTTGACAACATATGTAGAGAGACCCCTGTGGCTTATGGAAAAGTTGCTCCATGCTGGTTGGGTGTTTGAAAAAAAAAAAATACAACCAGAGCTCTTTTATGTTCCTCTCCTTAATGAATGCATGAATGTCAAAATGTACCAATGGCCCATTCAGGGGGCAAAGCCTAAGCAGCTCCTTCTTTAAGAACACATCCTGAGATGTAAAATACATTTGCTTAACAAATTAAAATAATGAGATAATTCAATTAGTTTCTAAAAAAAAAAAAAAAAAAAAAAAAAAGAGAGAGAGAAAGAAAAACGGGTACATCAGGGGATTATTGTAATACAAGAACAGGTCATACAGCACAAAGGAGGAACAAACCAATTTGAAATAAGGTTAGAGTAGTAATGAAGGAATGTACATTGAATCATGGACTGCCATTGTAGAGATATTTACTCGAAACAATAAAATTGTATATCACAGATTACCCTGTTCTAGCTCAGCCAGCATTGCACTTTGAATGGACAAGCTAATTTGAGAAAAAGTGCAAGATCTTTAAAGGAAAGGAGTTTTTTTCCTTCCCTGCATGTGTTTATGGCAAGAATCTCTCTGAATTTACATTGCACTGGTCAGGGGTCTCCATTATCAGTTTGCAGGTCTGAGAATTACAGCACAATAAATCTTTCAACACCTGAAAACTCATTAAAGCTTGGACGGTAAAAGGTTTGGGGCTTTTTCTGTTCATTTAATTTGATTTTTGTGAGGCCATCCTCACCAGTGATGGCAAATTTCCTCAATTAATACAGGATGGAAAGGGTCAGGAGAGAAAGAGGATTGAAACAAGGAAAAAGGATTTCAAAAAATCAGAAAGACTTTCCTCAAGAGAAAGGAGAGGCAGCTGACTGTTAAATAAGCCTGTGTTAAATGCTTTCAACGAGCACGTGAGAAAGGAAGACAGGAGAGCAAAAAAACAAGATATTATAAATTTCATAAGAGTTAACACAGATACGTGTGCAAAACAAACTGGTTTATTTGTGGCCCCACTTTTCACTCTCTGGCTGTACTACTCCTCCACAGATACCCTACAGCTAAATGAAAAATCCTCTACTCACACTCACTCGACTTCCAAATTAAAAACATTTTACAGGTTAGTAAATCTCCAGCTGAGGTGATGTAGCAAAGAACAGCTGTGAAGTAATTTTGATAATGATGAGAATAATAAGCACATGGCAAGGTTCAGGGCTTTGCTGTTGCAGCTTCAGTGCTCCTGAATAGATAAAAGTGATTAAATACTCCTGATTATCCCTGACCAATATGTAATGGATTTACAGCCCTTTCAATTAGTCAGTATTTGCTTAGGACTCATTATTTTGTCTTTGGTTAAGTAATCAGCCCAGAGACTCATGTTCTGTCTAATTCCTCTGAGCCAAGTGGGTACAGGGCACCTGACCTTTGAAATGGCCATAGCTGGGAGGCAGGAGTAACCACTACTCCAGCAGAGACACTGGCTACTCCAGCTACTCCTGACCCCACAGGCCAGATCAATGCACCTTAGTTTGCTACTAATGTCCTTACATCAAAATGATGGTTTAGAAATGTGGATCTATCGCTCCCCCCCTTTAGCTGTGCTGCTAGCAGAGCAGTTCAATAGTCCCTATCGTAAATAAATGGGGTACCTTGTCCTGAAATCATTACACTGTAACCAACATCAGCTACCACTGAAATGTATAAAACTTTGGTAGAAGAAGAGGTAGTTAATAACAGTTAGGTTTTAAGCCTTACCAAGTGAAAAACAATTTTACGGTGAGAGGGAAAGGAAAATCAATTGATAATTTTACCAGTTTCCGTTATTTCCCACATGAATTAAACTACAAGAAGTGTTACTAGGTTTTCCGCAGAACTGTGTTATGATGCCTAAGTGAAGCTGTAATAGTCAACAGAACACCAACACATAAACCCAACTGCAGGCAGGAAGATAAAGATAGCCCTTGGAAAGCATTGCTTTTTCACTTGCCTGATCTCTCTCCCCCAAATGTGAATATGGCTAGCTTTTAAACATAATGGACTTGAAAAGAAGCTAAAAAGGTGCTTATTCCCTCCATTATGCAACTAAAGAATTAGGGAACCTGTAAGCCTTCCATATTTCTCACAAAAAAAAAAAAAAAAAAAAAGTAACAAGGACAAGTTTACAAGCTGCTGTTTTGACCTCTCTAACATCCTCAGCGTATGTCAGCACACCCAGACTGGGGCTCTCTCTTCCACCACATACATACGAAGCTTGTGTAAACAGAGGCAAGCAATAAAGAATCCAGAATACAAAGCCTTATAGATGCTAAAAGCAAGAAACCCCCTCTTTAGTCTTTAGGAACATTTTGCACAGTTGAAAGAAAAAAAAAATATTATTTATATGTAGGTGTTGTTCAATGCCAAGACTTTGTACTCTCTAATTCTATAGGCATGTATGTGTGTGTATACACACACACACACACAAACACACACAAACACACACATAGGTTTCTTTCAGATTTGTCATGATTCCAAGAGCCAAGAAAAAAAAAAAATCTAGAAAAAAAAAAGTGACAATAATTGAGCTCTAATAATGATCCAAAAATTATGGGGACAATTGATTTCTGATAATGATGAATAAACCTCATTAGGCAAATGAAGAGAAATCTTTTTTTGTTTTGGGCACCACTTACTGTGAGATGCTGGAAAAGCCATGCTCTCATGATATTTGTTGCTACTTTGGGGAAAATGCCTCTTTTCTTCTGACGCTTTTTGTCCTTGTCTGGGTCATCATCATCCCCTGTACCAGGTGAGGCTACACTGTTGTCTAAACCATCTCCTGCAACAAAGAGAAAGACATAAAGGAGAAGACATTTAATGAATAAAATATAGAAGCCAAAAAGTATCATTAATTACAAAGACACTACCACACTTTTATTTTGATTTGCTAGATTAGGCACATACAGTTTCTCATTATACATGAGGGCTGATATAAATATGTAAAAATTAGAAATCATGCCTCTCCAAATATTAATTTTGTGTTTCACACATGCATATATCATTAATTCAATTATAACTGTGTGTTTGACATAGTGCAATAGCTCTTTGTCAATTATGGTATTCAATGTGGGAAAACCTGCCACAAGAATCCATTCACTGTAAATGCATCCCTACAACCATTCTGAATACGTTCTGTAAGTAATCAAGTTAAATGTTCTGTAGTCTATATATTTGAGGCCCTCTGCAGAGGTGGCAGTAACTGTGTCACCGTTCAGTGCACATAACACACTGTCAGATGAGCTCCTCCCCATAACCAACACACATACATATGCACACACAAACACGCACACCTAGTATGACCCCACATATAGCATTTGCATGACATGAAAATTTCTACATCTCTGCATCAGTGATTATTATCATTAAAAAAAAAATATGCACATCAAGGTAGAGCTCTCACTTAATCAGAACTTTCCATCAACATCTTTCTCTTCTGTGCTTTTCCCTGGCATTAATTGTGCATTAGCAAAAATCATTTACTTTTAACAGTCATAGTTATTTTTTCTTGCCCTCCAGCAAAAATGCCTTGAAAGCCTGCCTGGAGGGCATCTAAATTATGTATCTGAAAAACTCTTCTGGCAAGGCATTGCAGGACCCCTACTTTCTTAAAATTCATACGAGCACGTCTTCCTGTTTTTGGGAAGGCATCAATCAAGAGCAGCAATATATGCCATATTCCTACATTAATATTTGAACTAATAACTTTTAAAAAAGGAAAGAAACAAGATCCGACTTGTGGCATAATCAAATGCAAAATAAATGAAGAATACTGGGACAGCACTGAGACTTTATAGATTGCTGTGTTTTCCTTACACATCATTAGCCTGGAGCCACACGAAAGAGGAAAACAGAGAAGTGGAGAGTTTATGCTCCCTGCTGGTGTTTAAGAAGCCGAGGTCCTGGAAGGACATCTGGGAATTGTGCTGAGACGGTGGTTTTTGTAATTTAAGAATAGACATTCATTAGCAGTAAATGCCATAAATCCCATGCTAAGTAAAAACCTTGTCCAAGAAAGTCTAAAACAATAAACTCTGTGCTCAATGTAGCCTGAGCTAGACACTCCATAGCTTCCTGAGGAATGCTATAGATTCACGAGCTAATTCCTATAGCCTTGTCTAACTCTGTAAGACTACTAAACGAAATACGTTGCTTCTACATACAGTCCATTTGCTTCAAAACTTTCATTTCAGCCCCATCTTTCCTCCCATCCCAGATCACCCTTCGTCTACTGCCTCCTCTCTGAAAAACCAACCCTTTTGGACTGGAGAGACAGAAAAAGCCACAGCAAAGAGCTGGTAGATTAATTTTATTGACATTTCCATTTTCACTGCAATGTGATACCCTCCATCACATGGAAGAGATGACCCTCACTATTTACAGACTGACAGGCCACTTCATTACAACCACCCTGCCCCAAGGCAGAGCAGCTTCTTTCCATCTGCCCAAACACCAGAGCAAGACCCTGAAGTCGCTGCTCTCTTTCTCATGCTCCTTTTTTTTTCGTTTGGGGTTTTATATTTTTTTGTTGCTGTTAACAATAGAGAAAGAAGAGTTGAATCACAGCAAACTAATCAAAGAGATTATGGAAGTCCTAAACGCTGTAACCAACTCTTCACTTTTGCAAGATGTTGGTTATTTAGAAAGAGCTCCTTTACATTGCTCTCTCCCCCCCGATATATTCCACCCCTACCCCTCTCTCTCTGTCTCACATACACACACACACACACTTTCCACTATGCCAAGGAACTGCTGCAAGGCAAATTCTCACAAACACTAATGGCTTCTGACTGCTCCTTGGCAACCCCAGCATTTTAACCTGGGTAGATATGCTCTCCAAAATACAGACACTGGAGCTATCTCATCAGCTGTTCATGTGACACAGATGGAGAGTGGCTATTAGGAGCCAGGCAATGGGCCTTGGGGATCTGAGGTGCTGTACTGTAGCCTCAGGCAATTTTGAAAAGCAGTACCCGGAGATGGAGGGGGGGAAAAAATGCCTCCTGAAAGTGCAAGTTTGAAGTCAGTCAGTCTGTTTGTCTATCTGTTGTGCAGATGAAGATATCTTTGTCTCTTTATGTAAAGGCTATATGTGTACACACAGGATGCGTGGAGCTGTAGAACTTCTGCTCTGCACTGTCCTTTCACACCACAGAAGTACTAGTTCAGTATCTGACAAATGCCTGCTTCTATGCATATACATATGCTCTTGTTTGTAAGCATCTTCAACAGGAGTCACTTACATGCGAAATCAGTGTTTGTACCTTTGGGAGACATCATTAATATCCTGGTTTTAAAAAGTTAATAGCAGATCAGGAGATGAAAGTTCAGCTAAAGCTTCCATCACCTTCCCACTTCAATCAGTGGTTGAAATGGTAAAAGTCAGTACTCCCTAATCTGTTCCATAAGCTCATGAAAGGAAATCCAAATAGCATACCTCCAAATGACCTCAGAAGATGAACACAGCAAGATTTGTTGCTCCCGATGAACTACAAGTCCAATCCTGTTAAGCTGCATTGTCATATCTTTAATAGCAGTACAACTACTCACGTTAGTGGATACAGTTTCTACTGGCAAGAAACCCTAGAAGCAGCCCATAACTGACTTTTCTAGGTTGGAATGATTTATTTTTTGGATATAGAGGGCCTACTCCTAGTTTGCTGTACACAAATAAACTTAAATGAAGAAAAATAAATTATCAAAAGTTAAATAAAACTAACAGACATGAAACTCACTCTAGTGAAGACTGGGTTAAGTATACTTTTAACTGCAATATGAAGGCATATAAATTTAAGTAACTGAAACTGTCATTACAAGTGATTCTGTGTATATGAACCATTCATATCCTGATCTGGATGATAATTTGAAAGACTAGTAGAGACAGGTCCTAACAAGTATGGAAATTGCAATTATATAAGCTCAGTTATCCCAATTTTCAAGTGGAGAAATTAAATCTAGATTTTGGCCCACTGACTCTCTCCTCCACACACCAGCAAAAACAATGAAGTATGGCTTTCTCCCACTTTTCACACTGTTCACTTGTTTATTCTTGTGCAAAAAGTACAAGTGATTGCAAAACTCTACCACAGTTCTAGGAAAGTGGAGAGTAGGAAAGTACTAGAAAAGTACTTAACTGGCACTATCTTTTGTGGAAATGACAATGACTACACAGGTTTCAAGCCAGTTTAAGATCATATCAACACTGTATAATAATTTCTATAACCTCTGTAAAAGTGTTTACAAGAAACTTTGCATGGTGATCCATTCAGGTTTCCTTAGAGACCTTCTCTACCAGGGGAGAGGTTTGTGGAAGAGGTTGAAGATGCACACAGTGAGAAGTTAAGCTTCCACACTAGTTCTGTGTGCAGACACTCTTAGTAAGGGTTTCTTCCCAAAAGAGAAATTATTTTGCATTGAAAGCAAAAGAGACTACTTATTATTTAAAAATAAAATACTGGATAAGTAGCTAGAGTAGAGTTTCCATTTCACCATAAATTCAAATTTAACTTGCTGCAAACTGATTTCTCCTTGGACGGGCTAGCCTGCTGACTCCAGTGTTGATACAGCCAAGGACTCTTTGGGAAATGGTCCAGTCCAACAGAAGATCCATTCAAACTTACTGTATCAATGAATTCCTCTTTGATAGTCCTCCATACCATCTCAATCCTAGTCCTTGTCTATGTTCCTCACAGAGTAATGACCCAGAAAGAGACAAAGCAAATGCTGCTTAGAAGCTGCTCATCTAGTCTTTTCACTATTTGTGAACAGGATGAGTAACATATTCCCAACCTATGCAAAATAACAACTGAAAACAATAATCTAGTCAGGCCAAAGCACAGAAGCGCACGGCCTAGATTAAAACTCTAGAAACAGTTTTTACTTCCATCATACAAGCAGAGCAGGAAGAAAAAATATTTCTGAAAAAACAAATTTCAGGATCCACTGCTTGAGTTTCTTCACTGTCAGAGGTCCCTTACAACTTTATGGTTTTTCATGCTAAAAGAGCAAGGGTATCTAAGCCAGTGGGAGAAAAAAACCCACTTCACCATTTTTCTAAAAATAGTGTGAGCAATATGAAAACCAAGTTAAAACACACTTAAAAGGAAAGCTGCAATGCACTATGCTGATTTTAAACAAACTACAATCTTTCAGTCCAGTATTTTGATGGGGTAGAATATTTAGATATAAATGCAAAACAAAGAGGAGAATGTGCATGTAGCTTATAGTCACAATTTGCAATTATTTGTTTGTACTTATAATGTATCTATTTGGACACATAAGTACTATAAACCATTATTAATAAAGATGTTCAACTTAGTAATGTAATCTACCTCATCACCAGAGGAAATTCTTCAAAATCTGGTTAATTACCACTCTCCAAAAGCTGGTGAGAGAAGTGTCTGAATGCGTTTTTGAAGATAAAACAGCCTGTGCTGTGGAGAGGACTACCAGAGAAGGAAGGTCAGTCCCAGAAGCAAAGACCCTTCAGGAGTTATCCTCATCTCCATTCCACCCTGTTAAAATCATCAGGCTTTTAGTCTTACAGCTTCAGCAGATCACAGCTCTTTGAATGAATGCTGGCTGTGGGGGTTTCTTTCTCCTCCTCTTAACGATCACCCTTCACAGAAGTTGACTTCATCTCCCCATACCACAGACACAATACTTGTGTACCGCACCTTATGGCCCAGGCAACCTGACTTAGAATAACCTATGGGTGGTAAACCTGCACCTTTGAAAATCACAAACGGTTCAAACGGGCATCCCACCTTAGAGTTGTTCCACTTTCAGCAGTTCTCTGCCAGTATGTGTGCTGGTTTTGCTGAAAGACTTGACTACAGAAGGGAAGGAGCCATCAGAATCTGCTTAGGCCTGACACAGGCTTTCTAGGTTGGCCTACATGCTCAGCCACCCACCACCTGTCCCATCCTGGAGGGAGGTGTCTTCAAGGAAGCTGCTGTAATCAGGACCCAGTTTTGCCTCTTCTTTAGCCTCATGGCGCTAAGTCATACATTTCAGTGAGCATCTTGTAGAAAAGGAAAGGTTGTACACTGGTGCACTAGAAGGAACAGGAAGACTTCAAACATGTAACACTACCTTCCCTCTTACTACATAAGATGTTGTTCTTTTGCCCTCCTAGGAGTAGGGAGGAGATGAAGAGTTGTCCTCCTCTCTGCTGTTCTTTCAAAAGATCTTTTGCTTTGCAGAATATAACCCATCAGTTCCACTGGACTGATACTGTAAAGATGACGTGTACAAATTTCACACCAGCCAGGCATTAATAATTATTGTAAATTCAAATGGAAAGAAAAGGAGGAGAACTTAAGACACAATCAGACCTCACCTACAAAGCTATTCTACTCAGTCTAATCACATTTTAGCATAGTTTGTCAGTCAGGAGCAAGTCCCTGTTGCCATCTGGCAGTATGTGCTAAAGGCTTGAAGAGTTGCATGGTATCTGGTATCCAAAATTTATTTGCAACAGGAGAAGATAAAAAACTGTTCCTTTTCTACTTCTCCACAGATATCTTTCTATAATCACTAATTTAACTCATTTTCAAAAAGGCATTTGCAAATATTTTATTATTTACTAAAAGGTAGGAATGACATTCCAGCTATGTTATTGTTACAGCCATGCATGCTATAAAACTGGTGATTCAAGTCCTTCCAAATTATTTGAGGAACTGTAGTGTTTCACATTTGCCTTTTTTTTGTTTGTTTTTCTGTCCAGTGTAAGAAAAGAGACTGGCTATTTTATGCCCTTAATTGTCTGTGTTTAAAACTCCTGTTTATTTGTGCAGAGAATCAAGAATTCTTAGAGATTATGCTCAAATGCTAACAATACTTTTTTTTTTTTTCCCAGCTTTTTAAAGAGAAAACTAATAAACATCGGTTTAAATTTTAAGCTCCTCTACACAGCCAGTAGGTTTGTGGTTTATTTGTTACAATCCAGCATTTTTTCACATCAGGTGAAAAAAAGTGTTCCAATGCAGACAAGGGGAACAGTAAAGCAACCTGCTAATTACTAATCTCTCTTACGTTCCTGCTGTGCTAAACTGTCTGGACATGTTGAAGTGAAATTTTTCTGCGATTTTCAAGTGACTAGTTCATGGCCCACTGCCGTGGAGTGCAGGAGAAGGGATGAAATGCTTTAGTTTACATGCAACATTTACTAACTGTGTGGGTTTTCCGACATTAAAGAGGGGACAGTGACCCATGCCACCTTTTTCACACTCAAAAGAGCACTGAAAAAACAGTCTTCATAGGCTTACCTCAGGCTTCCCTGGCCCTTTACACCCTCCCCCCAGGGTAGGAGCAGAAAGAGAAAAAAGAAGGGATTTTATGCTCCTTTCTCTTCAACTTTTCAGGCGGTATAAGCAGCATTTAGCAAATTCAGCCTCCAAATGGCTCCAAATGCTCTGAGCTGCAGGGGCTCATCCTTTGTTAGCCTCCCTCTATTTACACAGGATTTACGCAGGCTCTCCACTGAAGAGACCACATGTTTCTGACAGAAAGCACTTCCATTCACACTGCATCAGGCAACAGGATTGTAACCACTGCAGCTTCACGCTGACCTGAGATTAGAGATTTCAGCAACATTGAGATGGTAACAATCTGCTAACTAACAAAAATTATCCATGGAGAACTCTGCTGCTTACTCCAGTTAAAACTACCATGGCCAGACAGATTAGGTTACTTAAAAGGACAATTAAGAACTAGCTACTGTCAAGAATATGCATGTCCATCTACAAATCACATGCACACAGAGAAAAATACCAGCAGGAAAGAAAAAAAAAAAATCAGACCGCAGCTTGGATTAAAACAATTTCACCCACTGGCTGAAGACATAAAGTGTAAAAACAGACAGATGGACACATATGTAAATGTAGCTGCATTTGTTTCTCTGGAGCTGGCAAGTCAGTAATAACAGTATAATTTGATAATTTATTTTCCATGGTATTTTCACACTGGTTAACTGGGCAGTAGCAACATCCATGCGGAACTTCAGGAGCAGAATAACTCTTTCAACCTAATTGCTACTGGGGCCAACAAACAAAACTAAGCGACCTCTCTTGGCTCAACCTACAAGGACCCAGTTATGGAACCATCAAGTCTTGGGATTTTTAGAATTTAGTATTTAAAAAAAAAAACACCAATCAAACAAACAAACAAAAAAAACAACTCAGTTTGGCCAGTCAGGATTTTTACACTGAGATTTTTTTTTTTTTCCAGATATAGTATTTGTCAGGGCTTTTCAAAAGAGATTACGCACACACACAAGCACAGAAAACGTTGCTCGTTGGAGCTTGTGGGGTTTTTTTTTGTTTTCAGGAGGGTGAAAGGAAATTAGATGGGCACATAGGGCCAGAAAGGACCACATAAACCATAAAAATAAAATTCATCCAAAACTGGATCTAACTTAGCAAATTATTTTTCTTCTGCAGCAAAGGACAAAATTTATTTCTGTAATAGTAACTCATACATGCATCTGATTGGAATATACTGTGTACTTTTTTCATGCTGAAGTTCTCCATAGTATATCATAATAAAGCTCTTCTGGGCACTCAGTGATTCATTTTTAGTGATCTCTCAAATGCCCTTATCCACAGTTAACACTCAGATTTTATTAAGGAAGAAAGCAGGGACAAATGTCCACTTAAGTCCCAGCTCTCAAATTCAACTCTGCTTGTGCTGCAGTACCTAAAGCTAAAGATTTTTAATGTTCTATTCATCTCCCCTGTGTGGCATTTCTGCTAACACAGAGTTCACAATCTTTCAGCCCCAAACACAGAAGGCTGCTATCTTCAAGTCATCCAAGGAATGTGCCAGATACTATCATCTCCCCTGCAATACAAAGAACCAGAAAGAGGCAGAGACCAAAAGGAGACCATAATGATCAGGTTACTCAAGTCCAGAAAGACTTTCCCAGAATGCTAAATGTTAATCTTTGAACCAGCAAATGTTATAATTAAGATCCTTGTAGTTGGAGGAAGTGCTAGCTAGAGAAGTCAAAGGTACAGAAATTTGAAGTTGTACATTTTTGCACATTTATCCTAATCTCATACCCCTCATGCTACCATAACTGCCATCAAGCACTTTGTTTTGTTCAAGCAAAATTATCATTAATGTCAGTGGTAGTTTTGCCTGAGCAAGAAGTGTAAGACCAGATTCTTGTCTTGCAATTGTAAGAATTGTAAGCACTGCACAATTCCAGAGGACATACACTTATTAAACTTGTGGTTTATGCTGATTTATGATTCTCTTATGCTTAAAAGTGAAATTCACATTGTACGTTGCTGGGAAAGTGCTTAATGCACTTGTTTCTACATTGTTTTAGCTTCAATTCCACCCCTTCCCAACTCAGCACAGGTTGAGAAGTTTACTTCCAGTTTTTGGCTCCTAGGCTGAAGGAAAGCATTATTAATTTTGGGTTAAGTATTTTCTCTACTTCAGTAATTACTTTGTAGTGTGAATATAAATAGCTTGTATTCTGTTTAAATTTTTCATCCTACTAAATGCTGTCACACAAAATGTCCTTGTGCTGCAGTCTAAATTTTCTTTTTAAATCACTTTTTAATATATTTTTAGAGAAATATTTTTAGCTCTCTTGTTGTATTCTGTTAAGAATACCAGCTGCAGACTTTGGCTACAGCTGAGACAACAAGTCATTAAAAAAATCAGGAGAGAAAAAATCGACAAAAAATCCTTTTTATTTTTTTCCTCTTAAAGCATATCTTCTGTAAGAGTTGTTTTTTTTTTTTTTTAGTTCTCTCTTACTGTTGAAGTGGGATAGCTATCAAAGTTAATATACATTAACTGCCTGTATTTTAAGTACCATTTCTTATTTCTTATCCTGTTATTTTGGCCATTACAATATAAAATGTAAGCAAAATAAGTTCAATGAAAATTTTACCTGCAGTTGAAGTTCATTACTTAAGTTCATTAGTATCTCATCAATATTTCACCTTTTACACTTCACAGTTGTTTATACATAGCAGAACGTGCAGAACTTAAAGTGGATGATGGCTAACAACCTGGACTGTTCTTCTTTGTTAAATCATTGACGTGCTTTCTTTAAGAATAAAAATGGTGCTTTTTTAAAAAAACAAAACAAAACAAAAAAAAACCAGGAAAAATACAAAAATGGCTATCGAAGTATTTTAATTTTCCATGTAGCCATTATGAGCTTCTAAATAATGAGAAATTTTTATGTCCTCCAGTTCCCCTTAGACAACATGCTGTTGGACACAACTTTTTCAGGAAATGCCATTTAAATTGATACTCACTTTTCAGGGTTATTTAGCTATCAAAAATGTACCAGCTGAAATATTAAATACCAGTACACTTTCACAGGATTTTTTTATCCATTTCCAAAAGTTAGGACCAGAAATGTAACAGACATTTATTCTTGAGAGATACTAACTTAAAAGCTTCAGTTATTAAAAAGGACATTTGTTAGGCCACAAGTCCAAAATGCACGTTAGTCTGTTTTCAGATATATTTAAAAACAAAATGGAGGATGGCTGAATACTTAAAAAAATATATGTTTTAATTGAAAAAAACATAAAAATGAACTATAATGGCTTTTCCAGGTGATAAAATGTACACAAATGTGTATGTTCATAAAGTACAAATAAGAGTACCATCCACAAAGACCTGAGCAGCATCAGAAAAAATGCTTGCTGTGAATGTATAGCCCAGAAAAAAAAATACAAAACTCCACACATGGCAAATCTTACATACCATAAGAGCTCCAACACCTATGCACAGTAGGGTGGATTAAACCGCTGGGTGCTGCGGACATATATATGCATCTCCTCCTAAAGTGTTCATTTGGCTGGCAGTCTGGAAAATGCCAGAATGTGAAGGGTTACGTGGGAACACTGACAATCTGCTCTTGTAGGTTTAAGTTCAAGCCCAGTGTGCTAGGTATTTGGAAACATTACTAATACTGTTTCTAAGTGGTATGCTATTTGGTGCTCACAGCAAGGAGCTTGATATGGTGCTTGCTCCCACTGGTGAATCACATTCTTGACATCAACCATGTGCTTTGGATCTGCCTATATTTACTTTCAAGGTAATACTTTTCAGGAGTCTTTTCCTCCAAGAAGCCTTGTATATGTAAAGCGTAAACCATCTATAGCTCATCTGACATATATACTGGATGCTTAAAAGTGCTTACTGGAAAGGCCTGAAATGTTTTGGTTTTGAAGTTCAATAGATTATACATTGAAGAGTTGAAGCCCCTAGTTAGTCCCTGCTAGTTTCTTAGAATCTGTTTCTTAGAATTGAGCCAAGTGGGAAGATAGAGTTAATAATATCAAAATGCCTCAAACTGGAAGAAGCAGCAAGCTCACAGCCATGTGAATTCTACTCAGAAAACTTCAAGTGGTTGACCAAAAAAACAAGATGAGATCTTTGTGAGATTAGAAAAGCTGGTAAGCAACTTATTTTCTCCCATCCTGCCGTATTACCAGATTGTTTCAAGACAACATGATAAAAAAAAACAAAAAAACCCCCACAAGCAAAAAAGAAAATGTGATGGTCTTCTCTCTCTGCACCCAAACTACCCCATAAGATGCTTTGGACCTGCTTTAAGCGATCAAAAGAACCAACAGAACACCACATAATTTCATAGAAGTATGGGGAAAAACTTTTGACAAAAGTCTTGATTAATTTGATTTAGAAAATAAAGAAGTATAAAAATAGCAAAACCACCCGGTACTGACCTGCTATAACACTATTTGCTCAAAAGTTTACAGCACAAAACTAAAAAGCACAGACCCCAATTGTGACACGTGACATTTTGCTTTTCTGTTCATAAGCCTGTAATTTCATTTAAAGTCTTTCATTGTAGCAGCAAGCAGTGCAAAAGACAAACACACACTGTCTACAAGGTATTCCTAGACTGGTTTGTGTCCCTGACCTCTTCCCAGGGAAAGACCTTACAAGTTGGGCTCCAAAGAACTTCCATCACCCTACTCCTCCTTTCAGAGTGGTTAGTGTTGGCTGTATGTAGGAACCCCAAAACAAAAAAAAAAATCTGGCAGGTTACAAGATTTCCCTTCATTCAGATCGGTAAAACTTAGTTTCCCCTTGGACAGGCTGTTCACCTAGCCAGTTAGAGAACTGACATGTATGCCACAAGATCAAATCTAAGCCCCACCAACCAAGTAGCAGTTTGGGCTAAATATGCTGATGCAGCACATTTCCAGATTGTGATCACACTAGGCAGGGGAGTCATTCTTCTCAGTGATAAAGTCATTGAATGCACTCTTGAGGAGATAAAAAAATTAAGAACTGGCTGACGTTGCACCATTTGAGTGAGATATTCACCGCTGACCCAGAACGACAGAATTGTCACCATCTAGGAATCACCATAGACATGGTCATCTCTGACTCCTCACTGCAAGGCTGTTCACAGGAATCATTTCTCAACTGGTAAGTGGCATCAATCTGGGGACCACAGTGTTTAAATGCATTATGCATTAGAAGGAACTTCACACACTCCTCCTCTTTCTCTTAAAAATTCTGTGAAACAATGCCAGTGAGAGGGCTTAAATAAAAAAGCAAGTAGGATTTCAGCAATTAAGATTTGCCTCAAGACATTAACCCCCTCCCTTTGCAATTTTATAGTTAAGATATTTTAACCTGTGTTTTACTATGTCAGCTTTTAAAACTTGCCAGAGATTTATGCAGCAGCTGAGAACTGAGATACTAATAAAGTGTGAGCATTATCTAGCCCAAGATATTCCATTCCCTTTTCTGTTATTGGTTCAGAAAGTGACCTTCAGCAACCTTTTGTGATAAGGTTTTTCAAATATGCTCAAATGAGCAAGGAACACAGCTTTTGATGAAAACTGCTTTAAAGTAATACATAATATTTGTTTGGATAATAATTGGTGATGGCTCTTAGATAAGTGAATATTATATATTATTATCTTCAAAGACAAACATGGCAATGTACTCCAAGCATTACGTTTTTTCAAGTTTGGGTATGGTTATTGGTTTTACTAATTCTTCTTCATCTGTAAATGCAGATCTTAAACATGCTTTCTTTACATACTGAAATACCGTGATAGAAGGCAGGCTCTTGGAAATAAGTACTTGTGATCAAAAGAGATGCACAAAGACATCTTACTCTATTCTCCTTCAGCCAAACCACAATACTTCCAGTTATGTCACTTGGAGAAAAAGCAAGTCTTGGTGCTGCAACTCTAGTAAAGAAACCACACAGTTTTTTTGTATCTGTGGCTGATTAAAATCATGGACAGTATTGTCATCTAGTGTTTCTCCATCTCTGGTTCCTGCAGCATGGATGGGAAATTTGTTCTGAGAGATCGAGTAAAAACCTAAGAGTTGGCATTTCCCATCTCTACCTCCAACAAACACAAGGACAAAACACTCTCTGGACCTCACTTTTCACTTGCTTTGGCATGGGATGACACATACATAGTGAGCCAGCTTTCCTGAAGAGGGAAAGAAGTGTGCAGAGGGACTAGGACCTGCCCATGCTGCCAGTCCCTCTGCACTTACATGAACACCAGCCCTGCACGTATGGACAGAGGTAACTTCTCCCCAGCTCTCAGAGTACAGGAAACAATTATCACATGTAGAGGAGGTCTGAGGCCATTTTTTTCAAAATAAGAAAAGCCAGTGTTCATAATTCATTTACAAAGCACTAACAAGGCCCTTTTTTCAATCCCGTTTACTTCTTACAAAATAGATTCATCTGGAGAACAGCAAAAGAAGCTAAATCAAGGAGGCAAGTAAGCCGTTGTTTTCCCCTCTACTGGTGCTTGTGGCTTTCTGGTACTCACAGTGGCTTTTCCTGTATATAATAAAAGTTTGGTAAATAATGCAAGCCTGGGCCCTGGCCACTGATGGCTCACAGACTGTATGTCCTTAGCAGCACCACTCCATCTATTACTGTGGAATTAGTTGACAATACTAGTAGTTGTACCAAAAAAAAATAAACTAATTGGTCCCTGAGGATAGCTAGGTGCTTTGGAAGTCCTTTTAACAATAACAAAAAATTATCTCCCATAAGTGATTTACCAGCCTTCCTATACTCTATTCAGCACATTGGGACTTCTAAATTACATACTGTAATTGACATCAAATATCTGTCCCATCAGTGAATATCTTTATTAGCATCAAAATCACTCACAACTAGTGTTCCTCTATGTTATTAAACAGAACTTGTTCTAGGTGTTGTCTTACTAATTAGTCAGGATGAGCCCGAGGAAGAAAATCTGGGTCATGTTAAATTAATTGGAATGAGCATGAAAATTAGCAGAACAAACTGCATCAATTTTCTATAGAGAGCCTTTCTTCATGTTGAGAATAAAAATGGATATTATGAGGCATTAACCAAACTGCCTTCTGTGACTGCCAAGAGGTGTGTTACAGTAGCCCAAAAATATCATGCTCACAGATTTTCAGAAGTTAATGAGACATTTCCAGGAATGGTAAATACATGGTATTAAAATGGGTGTGCCTCTTATGGGAAAATGCCAAGTCATTTCATGTTTATTCAGGCATAACAAGCTCCTCAAAATGAGCATAATTTAAGAGGTGAATAGTGCAAAGAGGGCTAACATTCAATTTTCCTTCAGAAAGAAAAGATTAAATTGAACAAAAAATGAATTAAGAGGTTTACAAATCAACAAGTCAACCATCAGATTGCAGCCTCTGCTCAGTATATTCTCATCAGCCCCTGCCATGAAGTTTTCAAAAAATGTCCCGAAGGCAGGGAACAAAGCGAGCAGAACTGATTACAGCCACACTCACCGCCTTGCTGTCTAAACTCTGTTTGGCTTCCTAATGAGCTCACTAAAAACCTAATTCATCTCCCATAACCCTTCTCAGCCCTCCTTGAAATTCACCATTATGGAAATTACAGATGAAACATTTACAGGCTGTGTTCAAATTACTGCTTCTTCAACAGGCAGGTCCCTGACCCTCACAATGAACACAATAGAGGTATGTCCGGCATGAAACCACTTGAGCCGCAGCCTATAGAATAAAGAGGCTCAGGAAGGTTAAGACTTTTTCTCATGGTGACAATGATTTCCGCATTAATGCTTTCAGTTCCATGAATATGGGAATTTTGTGGGTTTGACAGTATATCAAATACAAATTGTAACTCAGAAGGGGAGAAATGAGTTGTACTGATGACAAATAGCTGAAATGGGCTAATGTGAATTCCCAGCCTGTTCATGAGGAAACTCCCTTAGTTCCTCATTACATGAAGTCAAAATGATCCTCACGGCACCTAGTCTGTAACTGGAAGATTACCGAATTGATGGATCCTTAGTTTAAAATGCAGCTGTTTTATTCTGCTTTAGTAATTAATTCTTTTTCCAATACCATATTGATTAAGCGTAGACCTTGATAAAGTTCAAACTGAGAAGAATCTCTAGTGGCTTCCTTAGTTGCTCCAGAGACTCAATGAAAACTTCCTACAATTCCACCTGCCTCCTCAGAATGCTGATCCAATGAACAGAACAGTTTTTTTCTCATAAATTAGTTAGGCCATGTGGAGCTGTATTAGCTGATCATTGCTTTTGTCTCTCTACTTGCTGACTTGCTTTTCACTTTTGCTGTCCTTTGTGCTGTCACATCCAAAGTCTGAGTGCAGCTGCCATGCTGAACCCAAACCAAGGTAAAGAACAATTCATACAAAGTCCATTTCCACCCCCCCCCCCCACTTTATACAGCTGCAACTCCCTGAGCAACACTGCACTCAATAAGGCCTCCTGGGATCCAACTAGCAGAGAAATGCATGATGAAGCATGCAGTCATTCTGTAGGACTAAAGGGTGTTGGGGAGAGTAACCTGTTTTCTTCAAGACTGCTCCACCTTTTGAGATAGAATATTTGCTGCTTTGTTTTTAGCAGCCAGAGATCCTTATAGTCTGGATTTTTTACTTAAAACAAAACAAAACCCACAATATAAAAATGCCCAACAAACCCAAACCACACATCCCAAACACTATAGCCAGTTGAGACAAGAAATCACCACTTCACCTATAACAAGTGGGATCTGGGTTCTTGTTAAATAAACCATCAGCTGGTAGCTGTCCATGAATGACCACTGCAAACACAGTAGCATATCACAAGAAGCAGCAATCACCAACACTGTGCTGCATTTCAGAGTCACCTGTACCAGGAAATCCAGGCTTGTGAATTAAAGAGAGCATGATAACAAAAAAGTTTCTCAGATTACACTATATATAATGGATTTTCTTTTATATGAAAAATCAGACATACATTGATCTGAAAACATTCCCAGCATTTTTTCCCAGCCCTCAACCTCCTCCTTCACTTTCCCACCATCTGAAAAAAAAGAGCAGATGCCTTCTGTGTCTGCCCACTACAATTTACAACTTGAACCTGTGTGTCTGAAGCATAATGTACTGTATGTACTGGTTTCCACAACACAAGCCATCTACAGAAGTAAAGGATCTGAGGGAGTGGCAGGCACATCAGATATTAGCAATTCCTCTCCAGGTCACTTATTAGTTAAGACTGCTGAAAGGCTTAAGGGTCTCATTCTAATTTCATACTATCTGAGGATCCTGACTTAACCTTTGCCTTCCCACCAAGGCAAAAGCAAGTTGGTTTGCAATATTTCTTTAGGAGTATTTGCTCAGTTTTGGCTCATTCAGTTTTTATTTGAAGAGCTACATAACCTGGTGGGTGCAAGGACTGCATTGGGCAGCCTCTGTGAGTGGTGGGCTAGGACAGATAATGGCATTCCCCACCTTCATAGTATTCTTCCTTAGGGCGAAAGGTCACCCTTCACAGATGTCTCCAGCAGACACTCAGTTGTCAAAAGGTTGCATCATGCGATTCATGCAGTCACTGCTAACAATGCACTGTTCTTATCCAGATACGTAAACACATTGCACTTCTAAGTAATTTCCTTATTAAGGACAACTTATCGCCCATCCCTCCCCCCACCCCGCCCCGAGTTTTGTTCAGTTATTAAAAAAAAGTAAGGAATGCTGAGGAAAAAGAACAGTCCAACGCCCTTTCAACCATTCACAGCTTAAATACTCTATTTTCCTTTTATATCAGACCATACAGAATGAGATTATGCTGGTTCACTCAAAAAACCAAAACAACAACAAAAAAATCAACAAAAAACCCAATAATCTCCCAAAATGTCTAACAGTAAAGCATATAGTTTGGAGACAAAAAAGTGTACATTTGGTGAAATGGAAGATAGTAAGCTTTTCACCAGAGAAGTTGCACATCCAGAAAAATTCAATGAAGAAAATTCTGTTCAGCTTAATATAGCCTATTCTTATTTCTTCCATTTAAAAGCAGCAAACAAACATGCACCCTGTGTGGAGAACACAAAAAGGAAAATTATGTGTGTTCAAGTATTTGTTACAGATTTGCATTTGCCTGGTACAGAAAGTTTATTTCTTAAGGAGCACTTCAGAAATAATGGGTCCCAGTTGCTACAGTAGCTCAGATTTTTTAATTTCCAGTGCCTCCAGATGAATAGTATAACAAGGATTTCTTCTTTGTTGAGGATGGTTACTCTAAAGCAGCTTGAAGCTATCACACACAATACAAAACAAGTAATTTCATTCTAGAATGGATTCAAACAAGCTTATCAGGATTGTTATCTATTTATAAATTATATATTTAACAGTAAAGTAAGACAGACATAGCTGGAATGTTACACATGGGGAAACGTGATTAGAGATATGCCAAATTACTCAACCTAATCCCAAGCACTAGAATATTGGGAATTTATAGAAGAACTAAGCATGCTATGTTGTAAAAACCTCAATTAAGTACTCTTAAAAATGAAGCAGAGATTCTTTTAGATCTGCCTGCAATATGCAGTCCTCTCAAATGCAGAATGTTTGCCTCTAGAAGCATCCCTTTTCTGCTCATTCCTTTAGCTACTGAATCTATGCAAAGCACAGTTTCCCAAAAAAGCCCACCAAACCAAAACCACCTTTTTCAGTGCTTTCATGTCTCATATTTCCTACACTTTGCCATCTTGAATTAATAGGAATCAATGAAGATACACATTCTTAAAAATGGCTGCAGCTTCATTGGTCTAATCTATGAACTTTAAAGACCTTCATTTTATGAGCTTTCCTCACAGTAGGTATTTCAGTATTCTAAAAGCAGGGTTATGGACTGTTAAGTTAAGCACATGTTCTGCATCAACATTTTCATTTCAGCAGGTTATTTGATGCCAAGTTTGCCAGTTAGTATCATCAGTCACAAAATATGTGTTTGTTTGTTTGTTTTAACAGGTGTTTTGAGAAGAGCACAGGACAGGAGAAAAACACTGTTAATAGATTAATTTCATATCTGAAAGGCCCCTTACCCTTTCCCTTGAAACATAATAAAATTTCATCTCAGATGTTTGAAATGCAAAGAGATGGAACTGCAAAGAAGTATAAATGAGTATTTCTGGTGTTTCACCAATCTGACATTTTGTCCACTCATTTCTATTGTACAATATTTCTAGTAACGCAAATTTGAGTTTTACCTCTGGTATACCCATCTACTTACAGAAAACTACTTTTTATTGTGCAATTGACGTTAACTGTATAACAAAAATGTAAGGCTGAAGAAAAAAAAAGAAAAAAACCAACCCAAACAACCCACAATACTCTTCAGATAATGAAACATAACCAGAGACATCCACTCAGTCTGTTCTACTGAAGAAAATTTGTTAAAGGACATACAGGGATAAGAAATGAAAACAATCTAAACCCAAAATTGGCTTACCCACATCAGTCAGTCCACAGAAACAAAATAAGAGCTCACTCCTAAAAATGAATAGCAGTGAAATATAACAATAAGATTTATACACACACACACATACTGCCGTCACATTTGTGGGTCAGTTGCAAAGGTGCATCACAATTTTAACAAAATCAACACACACAGATAACACCTGCAAGAAGTGCATATCTCAGACTTGGTCTGCTGAGAAGCAAAGTGAATCCCTGCAGCGACGTTTGAAGGTTTAAAAGCTCAGGTTTTTTTTTGTTTCTAAATGCCTATGAAAACATTGCCTATGCTCAGAGGCCTTTTAAAACAAAACCAAAGCTTTTAAAGCTTCAAAAGCGGTCATGGGAATTTGCTCATCAAGAGGGAATCCTAAATGAAGGCCAAGATTCAGTGGATGTGACAAAAGCCATAGCCTGTCTGCAGATCTACCATTTCTTGTAACGGATGTGTACTGATTCAAGCAAAACATGACAGACATTTGTCCATGTCCTATGTTTCACAAATTCTGCTTTTAAAAGGTTTAATCCTGCCCAGTTATGTCTTACTATTCTGTCATACTACAAAAAATGAAAAAAAAAAAAACCACACACAAAAACCTCTTCAATACGAAATAACCCTACCTTCATGGATACTTAATGGAGCTAAAAACAAGACTACCTCCCGAAGTCGTCAACTTAATAAAAAAACAATAGGGAGTGTGAAGCTATGCTTAGAACTTCTTTTGTAATAACATCAATTGTGTCAAGACAGAAAGGAAACCAACTGACAGCTGCTTTTTAATATATGAGGTGATTTACAGAAGAAATATTCTAATGCTATGTTACAGGCCTAAAATACTTTCAAATGTATCTTTGGTTTTGGGTTTGGTTTTTTTTTTTTTTAAACAGAAATGTTTTCTACCTATAGTAGTCTAAAAAATAAGGTAAGAAGTTCCTCACAAGTTGTTTAAAGGACTATTATTAAAAAATCAGCAATAAAGTAATGTTTTATTAGATCAAGGCAGCCAAATTGGTTATTTAAAGCATAAGAATACTGATGTAAATTAAGTCTTTCTTTCTGAAAGTGTGAGATATAGTTTTTACCCTGTCTTAAGGTAAAGTACACAGGTAAAAAAATCTAAAAGTTTCACCTGAATTTAATAGCAATAGTCTTGCCCACTATGTAACTAACATTCTCCCTTTCCTTCTGTTCATAGAAGTCACACCCTGCTCCCAAGAAATAAAACAGACAACTCAAAAACAGCTAATTAGCATGGAGAAGACATAAGAGGGCATTATATGTTCGCTTTTTTTTCTGTTCAGAAGCAATAGCTTTCTTAAATGATCCAAAATAAAATGAATCATGATATAAAAAACAGCTGTTTGATGGAAAACTTACAGAAGACCTATGCATGTATCCTCTGCTAGACAACTGGCCATGCATGGGTATATCCTGCTCATTACAGCTACAGTTTGAGCTTGAACTCTAACATCCAAGAGTGCATTTTTGTAGGATTTGCCTCAGCTAAAGAGTGATCTTTGCATAGCTTAAAAATTATGTGCTGGACAAGTTCTCAGTCTCTTAAGAACAACTGAACCTTACAAGGAAATTCATCACAGAAGCATGGAAAATGTTTATATGTGAATAAACAACAACAACAACAAGATGTTCTTCATAGGCATATGTATATATAAACAACTCCTCTAAGCTCATGTAAGGTATCATAGGAAATAACCTGAGAAACAAACACAAATCTATATTCTCTGATTATATGAAGACAAATTATATAGAGATAAGACTTTTTTTTCTGCACAGGCACACCAAGACTGAATCAACTCCGCTTTCAAACATGCAGACTGTGCTCCCATCAAGTCCCACTAAAGTCACAATTTAACCTATTGTGTACTTTACATTCACGTCAATGAGATTGGTAAGAATGTCGAAAATTGCTTTAGAAAGGTTTAAAATTCTTTACTAGTTCTAAAATAAAAGCACATATTATTTTTTAAACAAACCAGATTGATAACCATTTGGAAGACCTTAAAGGAGGGTTAATTGGCATACTCTAAACCTGAATTTTCACAATATGGACTTCTAGCTAAAATGCCATTCTCTTTGGTGGTCCCAGGACTGTAGGATTAGTTTACAAGAAAGGAGAGAGGGGTTTGAAATGAAACTCTGGATGTCACTGATGAATTACCAGATTGGAGCAGCCTGGCTATACAAAACATATTCCTACCCAAATTCAGATGAGAAATCAAAACAACAACAACAAAAGAGCAAATCTGTAGCTGAGCCTGAGTTATAGATTAGTAGAAGATTTTCTGGAAATGCATAAGGTAGGATGAATTTCATTATTCTGAGAGAAAAAAATCCACAGAAATAAGAAAATGGGCACATACACAGTGGTTAGTTATCAACTATGTCTAACTTGAGTCACTAAAGTAAGTTTGTGAACTTTAGGGAAACTCAGATATGATCCCTTAAAAATGAAACAGCAAAAGTTGTAAGCAATTAAAATCAACATTCAACACTAGTAAGATGATCTCTATTAAGCCTTTTTTTAACTGCAGAACTGCATAGTTACTTCCTTGGACTTCCTTCTCTTTTTAAATCCTTGCACATGAAAAAGGCAGAAACCTCAAAATTAGTCAGCTGAGATACTAGCACAGATCAGCTTATCCCTATTCCCTAGAATGAAAAGTATCTATATGCATTCTGATAAACTCTAAATCAAACCCTGATTTTGTAATACTTTAAATTTATAGAATCTACCATTTTAAAAAAAATGGATAAAACATGAAGAAAAATAAGACTATTAAAACACGGCATTAAATAAGTCTAATGCTTCTCATCTAGAAAGATATCTCTAAATTACCACACACTAAAAAAATTATGATCCAGGAATATTTTTCTTACTCAAATACACTTTCACATGGTGACAGATATTTTGCACAAAATATATTAAGTACCTGAATACGTAAAATTAATCTTAAACACATGGACTCAGAAGCACATGAAATCTAATCAAAAGACTAAGAAATTTAAAACAAATCTTACCAGATTTTCTTTTAAGGAAAATGTTTCTAATTTAGAACTAGAATGAAAGTACCAATTGGAAAAAAAAAATCTTACAAAGGCTGTAGTGATCAATATTAACTCTTCTGTAGGCATCTATTTTAGTAATGGGACTTGCAATACAGAGTTAAGAAATGTAAAAGACTTTGCCACACTGAGGTCCAATGTTGGTTGTTGTAGACGCTTCTGAAAATTGAAGGTCTATGCTGACGTAAATATATGATCTTTTCATCCTTTGCCATTTCTTGCCTAAAAATATTTTCCATCTCCATAATGCTAATTGTTACATTAAAATCTTTAACAAGTGGCAAATTATCATTTGGAAATAATGAAAAGTTCACAGTCTTTGGATTGCAGAGAAGACATAAGGCTTTAATAATTTTCTCAAGCCCGTGAACTGACAGTAAAAATTACACTCATTGGGTTTTACATGATCTATGGATTGAGAGTTTTTCATTCCAAACAGTTTTCTTTACAATCTGATAGCATATATTTTTTTCCTTTTAATTTTTTTATATAAAAACTGTTCACCTTCCCTTTTTACATTTTGCAAGAAATTTCTCTATAAAACACACTAGAAGACCAAATTAATGCTTGGGCACAAGGCAGATGCACAGCATACATGGTTGTTCTAAATGACTGAATTATGTAACCAGCTGAGAGGGAGTCCCTAAAAACCAATAATCAAGTAAAAATTATTATTTTTCTCAGTGAAGCACTTGAGAGTATTGTTTGAGCACCAGGACCTCAACATGTTTGGTACTGTACAAATACAGCAGAAGGACAATTCCTCTCCCTTTTTTTGTTTTTTACTGGCAGAAGCCCAGTGTAGCTCCATTGATTTCAGATGTATTAGCAAGGAAGGGCCTGATCCAAAGCTCACTGAAGTCAACCAAAATCTTTCTGTTGATTTAACAGGCTTTGGATTAGTCCCTAAGTAAGAACAGATTTTGGCTCAGCTAAAGGATTTCGCTTAAGCCCTCTACTTGTTCAAGCATCTAGTAGGAGCTAAGAGAACACTGTGGTCCTACTGAGTAGGAGGCTGTGTTCATCCTGAACTATCCCCTTTAACAGATGTACAGGGTCAGGTGTCCCATGAAACAGAACCACCAGTAAGTGGTATATCTGAGGTGGAAGGAATTAGGAAGCTGACAAATTATGATCTGTGCTATTTAAGCGGTGTTCCATCCTCTTTAAGCAGGAGTGTAAAATTAGGGAAATCATGTAAAATTCTGAATTTTATGCTCATAAATTATTTAAAACCTTAGCACAAAGTCCTGCAATGCAATTCTATGCATCTATTTGTCATATTCACTTCTGGACTCTGCAAATGGGAGATGCCCTAAGTCTAGGTAAGACTAACTTACATGTGCATTTGGAGAGCCACAAGGAAAGTTTAAACAAATTTAATTGCCTAAACAAGTGTAGCCACAATAAGCTGGTGGGCAAGATTATATGGAAAAGAGCATTCTTATTTAACAATTAAATGCCAGGGTTGTCAAAATTTCATGGTACAAATCACATCTTAATAGATAATTTGCTGAATTCACCTCTCTCACTTTTGAGGCTGTTCCAGCAGTCCTTGTCAGTTATAGCAAATGCTCTGTTTACACAAGAAAGTAGAAGACCCCAATTCTAGCCTGTGCATGAGGAATGTATAGTGCCAAGGGTGTACAAAGGTAACCATCCATAAACTAATTTGAGCTCTTTCCACAAGTTATGCAGCTGGCAGTTTAGGACAGTACTCAGTGCAAGTTTGAGCATCTGGAGTTAGCAATGGACTTCAGACTCAGAGCAGCTATGAAGTCAGTGGAGCACAAGAAAACCACTTTGTCTTGCTCTTTCCTGTGCTCACTATCCCGACTGTAGGTAGGAATAGGGACACCAGGGCCATCATGCCAACTCTGCCACCAGACGATTTCCCTGTGATTGCTCCTTATGCTGGGGTAAAGATGGCTTCACAAATAACCCAAACACAGCCAAGCTTTGGGGATGTCACTTACAAGCCACACATATGTAACAGGACAAAGCAAAGAACCATTTACTTCTTTCAACTCTACACACAGCTGTACACAAGATGACTTAATATACTGAACACAAACAACAGCAAATTCCTTAAAGTTAATTTTGAGTTCACGGCATAAGTTTATTCTCTCGAACAGATTTGAAGAAGTGTATTTCAAGAAATTAACTTAACTAAAAGTCCAAATTTATTTTTCTCTGAAGCTCACTTTAACATTTAAAAACCACAGGAGGAAACAAATGATTAAAAATTTTCCTGTGCAAATAAAATAAAAGCTGTTGTTTCTTATTCTTTAACCTCTAAAATGTAAGGCATGATGAAATTTTGTTCAGAAATATCAGGATGTGTTAAAACTTTATGTCTATTTGTAGACTTTTTGTGTCTTAATGATAGTAGATTCTGTGGAAATTATTAAAAAATTAATAGCATTTTTTTTTGTCTGTTATGTTTAAAATAAGAGTATCATACTTTGTTTTCATTTATTTGGATATGTTTGACCCAAACTTTGCATATCCAAAAATCAGTAGTGCCCTTGTTATTGTTACTGATTCCGCATAAGAAAAATCAGCTTCTTAAGTGAATGTCTTCCTCTTCTCTGCTCACAGGAGGAGCAACTGCTTTGAACTGATTCCCACTCCTTTCCTTCAAACCTCCTCTGGACAGTCCACTGCTGATTCATAAACAACAGACAGATCTTTCATGAGTAAAGTTCTTTTATACTAAACTATGATCAAGACACCTAGCTGATACATTTTTAAATGTTATTCTAAATTCTGTAGAAATCCAGTTACTAAAATCTACATTAGTACATTTATTAGGACTAAAAGCAGTAATAAACAACAATAAAATAGTTACACAAAATGTTATCAGTTCTCTTCATTTCACACCCTAGCCCCTGCAAAATGGATATGCTGTATTTCATAGTTTACAAAAAAACCTCTAAATAGAAAGCAGACTGTGATACTGCTGCCAGTTGAGGCCCTAACCCATCATTCTCAACCAACACTGCCTATGTGCATGCTGAAAACTCTTAGGCAACAGAGAAGGGTGTATGCTAGATCCTCTTGTGCCAGGATGAGAAAAATCAATGTCCATGTTTAAAAGACAGAACTACTGATGTGCAAGATCAGTAAACATCACAATCTGTTCTACAGCTTCAGAGTACTAAGGATATCCTAAAGAAAAATACAACCACAAAACCCCAAAGGACCAACAATACATTGCACAATCTTGTTCTAAACCAGTATTACCTATATTATCTCTAAGACCTAAATATGAACACAGAATCAAGTTTTCTTTGGCCTACATTTGCTATGTTTGTTCAGGGGGTCTATAAAAAACCCAAACCAAACAAGAAACAAGAAATACACACATATAGTGATAGAAGAATTTTTTTTCAATGTTGAAAACATCATTTTAGACTCCTCATCTTTATGCAAGTGTCACCAAAGAACTGTTGATATGATCCATGTCATCTTTTATTGCTAACTTCCTAAGACTTATTCATAAAATAACAATATAGAGTTAAAGATCAAGGCTACTTCATTCACTCTTTTTCATCTTTGTTGAAAAAAGATGAAGTGTTAAAATAAGCAAAATCATTAACAAATGCAGTATATCCAGTACTTCTTTTGTAAAATTCAGGGAGACCAATGCAAGAAGGCACTTGATTTTTCTACATAGCCCTGCATTCCCAGAATATCAGAGCAGTGCACTTGACTATAGATGATCTTTTCATAATATTCATGCAACATTTAAGTATTTTGTGCCATTGTATGGATGGGAAAGAATGTACATCAGAGAGGACATGTAACTTACAGAAGGTCTTACTGGATTCAGTTCTGCAGTTAGCTGCTGCTGAGTAGACAGCCATATCCTTACCGTGTGGCAACAAACTGAGTTGCTACAAGCAGGCCACAAAAATAACAGATGTCTTCCCAGTGACGATATTTTTTATGTGGATCATGCCTGCAGTTAGTGATGTAATGGCCATCATTGTTTTCTGGTATCATCCTATCCTTAGGATTACATTACTTTCTTATAGTTCACATTATGCCAGAAAGTTGCAAGCCTAGGTTTCTACATATGTTTTCATATGCATATATTTATTCTCATAAATATTTTTAAATACTTGTTTATATATTCTACCACATGCACTGAGACTTACAGAAGTCATTAGAAACCACTAGTTGTGAAGTGGTAAGTATTTTATTTCAAGATGATATCCTTAGTACATAGATACTCATCTGATGTCAAAAATCCTCAGTTTATCAAGACTCACATGTAGATGGCTTGATTTTGTATTGAATGAAAAACCTACGAGAGTGATGCAGTAGTTCAAGTGAAGAGAGAAAGTCAGAAAAGAGAAGAAATTACTCGCTTCAGGCTACAGAAGGCTTCCTGCAATCTGAGCTTCAACTTTAACAGCCTCAAGTACCAGTTACTTAAATGTATCAAACAATAAGTTTAAGAAGAAAGTATGACAGCAGTCCTGGGTTTACTAGCACTCTACAATCAGTTGCTTAAATGAGAAGTTCTTTTATAAATTAAAAGTAAGATGTTACAGTAATTCAAAACCAGATTGCTTTGAAAATTCAGAACCACAAACACACACATCAAATCATGTTAAGAGCCAATTTTGACTGCTGTCAAAATTCCTTCACCTGTCCTACTTCCCCAGCTATAAAAGCTGCCCAGAAGCTGGAGCAATCATGGATCCATTAGAACTCATCTTCTCAGGCAAGTTAAAGACAGTATGACAAAAAGCCCACCTATTTCCAAGCGTAGAGCCATAATGCAGTGTTTGATGCTCCAGAGGACCTTCAACAAGTACTGTACAGCCAAAAATCAATTGGAAATCAGTATGATAACAGAGCATGAGTTGCCCTGTAATAGCCTTAAGTCCCCCAAGGCTATGTGGGTCCCTTCCATCTGCCAGGCTACAGTGGCACTAGGGGAGCCCAGCCTCCCCTCCCTGAGCACTCTGGACATGTCGGTGCCTTTTACCTACTGCTTTCACCCAACACAGTAAGGAAAGCTGACAGTCTCAGTGGATCTTTCAAGCTTTCAAAAGTGGATTTTGATTTTTCTTGGCATAGGTTTAGAGGCTTTAAATTGTCTCTCTCTTTTTTTTTTTTTTAAAACATGAATTTCTGCTTTAAGTAAATGTACTCATTTTGGACTGTAAACATCCTCAGCATGAAGATGATCTCTCAGATCCTATGGATAGATACAGAGAGGTGATTCCTCTATCATGGTTAACAAAGTACAACTCTGGAAGTAAAGGAGAAAGAAATATTTTTCAGTTCTATGCAAATTGTTATGCAGGCAATAAATTGGGCCTACAAATACTTCACTCATATGGTAGCTTTAGTTTCAATATTTCGTTAATTACTTTCCAATAATGTCTGGTTTCTGTTGAATTTACACAGGTACTTGACATTTGGTGCAACCCCCAAAAGGTAAGATACATATGTCCTCTATTCACAGTCTCAGAATTTTTACCTTAACTCAGGCACTGAAGTTATTGGTTTGAAAAATAAAACACCTTGCTGATTAGCTGGGTTTTTTTCCTGGTAAATATATAGCATTAATCCTTAAATTCTGAATAAGGTATGCAAATGTTCCATCTGACTCAACAACATATCACTGCTTAAGGAGGACAAGAACCCTGATCTCTGTGAGCAAAGAAAGAGCTAATTGGGAGTTAGATTCAGTGTGATTATCAGCTTGTTTATGATAAGGGAGTTCTCTTCTGAATAGCACTGTAAATTCATCCCTTATTGTGGTGTTAAACCACAGCTCATTTTCCTGGCCTCCCACCCCCCCTCTTTTTTTTTTTTTTTTTTTTGTTGTTAGAAACGGTTTTAAACTAGTTTCAGCAGATGACAATGACATGCTTTGATATTCTTCTGTCTTAAAAAAATAAATCAGCCACATGAGCCTGATGTCAAATTTCACTTTCTAATAGAAGAAAGGCACATTTTAAGTATTTACTATAAGAACACATTTGGGTAATTTTTCCCGATGTCATTATGAACATTAGACTGACCCAATTAATATGAAATGTTTCTTTGCTGCTGGAACAGACCGCGTTACAGAAAGAGCCATTTGCACAACCTGTTCATGATTATGGGCCATAAGGACACAAAGATGGCATAGACATTTGTGGACCATCTGAATTCTTACAGGGGAAGGGAAAAGAGGAAAAAAAAAATTATGCTAGCTGATTGTTGTGGGTCATGTTTTTTAATCCAGAGTATTGGACATGTAACACAGCAACAAGAGCTGATCATTTTGTTTAATCACCTTTTGGATCTTTGCCAGATGGTCTCTATTGAGAGTGCTGCAAACAGAGAGAGATGAACTGCATCTAACATGCCACTAGAGCTTTCTCGTAAATGTCTGAGAACCGAATCCAACAAGAATTTAGTCTCAGAGCAGAAAGGGATACATTTAAAAACTATGTGCATTAACTATACTTTTCCCCATAGAATCCTCACTTGGCATGAATAATTTACCCTCTCTTATGCTAATGGGATCATGAAAGTATCCCCGTGTCTTTAGTGCAGCTATTCTCAGCTTTCAGTAATTACCCCACCCAGTGAAAATAACATGGCTTCTGCAGCTGAACGGCCTACTAATACCTGGCAATTAGAAAGATCATGGCTGACAGAGGAGCGGTCCAGAGATGGACACACAAGCTCCAGCAGCCTAAGGAGCAGTTTGAAAAATTAAAAGCCTTCCACTGTGAACATTTCCTGAGTTGCTTAGGATCAACATGGAGAGAGCAGCTCCTGCAAGGGCATTTTTATTTTTTTAAGGATGACATAGGACTCTATTGTACTGTCCCCGCACCCTAACAATAAGAAATGGTGACATTCCTTGGTTATCGACTTAGTTAAAACTAAGTTTGTGGCTTTTTCTTGAGTTAGTGCCATCTTGTTAAAAAAGATGAAGAGAATTCAAGAGTAAATTACTAAGTGCCCTTCAGTATCTGACAATTTTATCAGCTGCACAATGGAAAAATCTGCATTATTTCATTAAGAAAAAGTTTTTTTAAAACACATTACGAAGAACCAGGCTTTGACCTCTGTCCATAGCACTCCATGCTAGGTAGTTCACTATGTAAAAATTATCAGGCTAAAACATCTGGGAAAGAAAGCTATGAAACAGCAGGGAACGTGGCTGGTTTATTGTTTATCTTTTGTTTATGAGGCAGTATTCAACTTTAATTACTACTCTAAATTAAACTCTAACAGGCATCAGGAGACATCCCTTTACATGACTAAGATAAAAAAAAAAATCCTGAGAATCCAGCACTAGATCTTTCAAATGAGTTGGCATATATAGGAAGAAATTAGTCTGTAACAACACAGGAAGATATTTAAGTACTTGCTACTGTATATTTGAATGTGTGCAATACGAAACCATTAATAGAGTAACAAACTTACAATTATAATTTAGCAAATGGAATGTTATCTAACATTTGGAGGCAAATTGGGTTAGGTCGAGTAAGCTATGAGATGGAAAGAATGGCCTAAGGGGGAATCTCACCTTTTTATTTTGAAACACAAATATATAAATATATACACATGCATGTATACAGATATATCTATTTTAAAACACCCAGAACATGAAGTCAGGGGCAAATTGCTCAACAGAACTATCTCTCCAAGTAAAATTGTTTAGTTATTTTCTCCAGACATCCACATGCAAAACAGAGGAAAGAGTTCACTATGTTTACCGTAACAGTGACCAGTTTTAGATGAACTTAGCTTTAGGAAAAAATAAAAGTTGAAAGCAACTAGCAAAAGATTATTCCAGATGGCATCTGTCATATTGTATTTAGGGTTATTTTAAAAAGATTACTGCCACTATGAAAACATTCCATTGACAGAGTTTTCCTAGGCTGCATTTGAAACCCCAGCACAACACACTTTGTATATGGAAGTAAATGTTTTCTAAAGCATGTATAGATTTTTATCTATATGTAAACATAAAACCCTATGTGGATTAAATAAATTAAAGCTAAGAATGATGTGAGAATCTTAAATACAAGTATAAAATTTAAAATCCTTCCCCCACCCATGCTAATATTTAATTTAATAAAAGATGAAGAATCTGCAGTTGCCACTAGTCTAATTATGATAAAACTATACAGTGAATTTTTGCTTTACTATGAAATCTTAATGTTACTTATTGAATAGTAGTGGGTAGGGATGCAAATGTTCATCAACTCCAGAAATCAACAAAAACTGAAAAAAGATGTATTTGTTCACGCAACAGACGGAAAGAAAAGAAAGGATGGGAGGATACTAAAATGTGACTATATTTAGCTAAGCTGGTTCTGGCATCATTATGGTTAATGTGCATGTGGTGTGCAGTGTGAGCTCAGCAGTTACTGGGCCAACTGTCTCCGTATTTCTGGGAATTCTGCCTATTCACAGTGCAGGGATTGTTCAATTGCTGCAAAATGTACAAAATGAATTTTACAAAAATGAATTGTCAGGAAGGCCCCATTACAACGATTTTACAGCAAAGATGTCAACATCAATTTTTCTTTCATGCATAGCTAATGATTAAAACAGCATATTCCATTTGCCTAAGACAATTTATTTCATATTGGCACATCAAAATATTGAAATACATAGTTATCTTTACTCTACTCTTATTATTCATTGCTGCTGAACCCATACCATTGTTCAAACCATGAAAAAATAAAGCAAACTTGGCAAGAAATACTTAAAATAAAAGCTCATCAATATTCTCCAATTTGTCAACATCTCAATTACAGCAGTGGAAAAAAATGTAAATTCATGTGCTTTGAACACTAAGGGGTCTATTCTTCTGTCAGTGCACATGCGTGACTCCCATCACCATTAATGGGAATTACTCATACATATCAACACAAGGATGGGCCCCTCAAACTTGAAAGGAAAAGATGAATTAATAAGGGCTACTCTCTTCTTGTATCTTCCTCAGCTCAAAAAAGTCATTGTTAAAGCTTTAAGAGTTCTTCATACTTCATACAGTTCACCTTCATGAGAGCAGTGCCTTCTGAAATAATGCATCTCCAGTGAAGCATTATTTATTAGCAAGTTTGATTTTTCACAGTCTGAATGTTTGAGCCTTTCTATTAGGAATTTCCCTTCTTAGAAAAGACAGTTCTCTTCCAATAAAACCGTATCCTATAGCTTTATAGGAATAAAAATATGGCCAAAAATCTTATGATGAGTATGCATACCAGCCTCAGCAGGCTCACCTATAAATACAGAACTAGAGAAAAGAAGCTGTACCATTAGCTTTTGGATATTAAGTTTCCAAAGACTTTGCATGAATATGTTGTTTTTCTTCTTACCATTATTAACAACAATATATCCTTTCCTTTTTCTGACTGCTGGAGCTTGATTGAAAGCTTAATATAAATTTTGGTAGAGCTTCAATACTTGCATAAGACTTTAGGCATCATTAACTAGTTTTATAAACAGATTTTATTTGTATACCATTACTATTACCACACAGTATATAATTAGTAAGAAACATGCTACCCATTTTTTCCAATATGCATCAACTCAGAGAGGTAACCTGGGGTGAAAATATAATTACAGCTCGTGTCTTAGTTTACTTTGCCCTTACCCAGATGAGTCTTTGCACCAGAAAGTTACTGTGGACAAATCTGAGAGACAAACATCATGCTGTCACAAACATGTTTCAAAACTGTTTTAAGATACTGACCTAGAGAGTAGCCTCAGATATGATTTATCAAGGGGCATATATTCCTCATTCAGTACAACTAGTTCCATCAAAAAAAAAAAAATCCATCAGACAAGAAAACCCACACTCATGAACTACTCACGTGAGTAAAGCACGGTAGATGTGATGCTCATTTATATTTTTACTGCTGTATAACCTAGAAGTTTCTTGTCTCTGGCTTCTCACTTATGGTCAAGTTTATGACCTGAGGCCTAATCCTAAAAAGATGCTGAACTTCCTGAAAGGTCCTCAGGAAACACAATCTCCATCTGACTTGGATGTATCAAGCCTTTTGAGTGACTGAACTAAGAACATGACAAATTAGGTATACAACCCTAGTATCATAAAATATGAAACTGAAACTATTCCCTGGTGCTTTGCTGTAGACCACATGTTTCTAAACCTTAAAAAGATTTATTTCCCACTTTTCATGCATAATCTGCCATATTCATTATTTGAAATATGCCATAAAGAGATTAAATAGGAATTAAAGTCTGGGAGCATCATATCCATCACTGTGGTACAAACTAGTGCCGAATTCTATAAGTCATTTAGCCTTGTATGTAAAGGCAGTGGCTGTTTCCACTTTGTTTCACAAAGAAAGAAAACACAATACCCCAGAAGAATTTCAGACTTTTTTTTGCCCTCCAAAGAAAAGGGAAGATGATAAAGCTACACTCACCTTTTAATCTTCCACTTAGGGTTTTAACACATATATTCCCTGGCAAAAACACCAGGGTCTTCTCTCTCCTCTCCCCTTCTCTCAGCCCCTTTCCTGCCATCTCCCTTGCTATAACTCAGCTAACCCAACAGAACCAGTCAGTTTTAAATTTCTGTTGGGACCCTGGTGACCTGTTAATGAATCTACAGAGAGGAGAAAAACTCACAGTGTTGAGTTATGCCTGGTGTTGCTAGCTGACTTGGAGTCAGAAATGCTTGAAGCGTTAACGTAATTGCAAGAATGTGAAAAATGAAGCATTGGGCTCCTGAGCAAAGCGAAAGGTCAAAGCAAGCCCTACACAAAACAAGTCTCTGGAAGATGGCCTCATTAGACCAGTAAATCAGTTTCTTCTTTTTCTCCTTTGTAAGATGTTTGAAGCATTTTATTTTTATTATTGGATACATTTAACTCTTTCTAGGGTAGGGGGAAAGTTGACCAGACCTACTACATAATTGCTAATCTCTAAAATAGTATTACCTGGCACTGATCTGCATTTGTAGATGAACTGGGGTAAAGTCAGTAAGTGCTTGACAGATTACAGGTCACTAGTATGTTAGTTTGGTACATGATCAATATGTTGTATAGCTTAGTTTTCTGTTCAACAAGTGAGGTGACATGTTAAGAACAACACAGACACTCACTACTAATAAAATTAGGATAATCTTTCATCATTTACTGCCTGAAGCCCTTCCTTTAACTATTTCAATGCCAGCATGTTTCTGATAACACCAAACACTGGCTAGGTTAACCCTTTTGATACCAAAGGGCAGTCACAGGCAGTCCAGAAGAGACCACCCCCTGTAAACAGACAAAATGCTTATACCTTTTTTGTTTGGTTCTAAGAACCACGGATAGATTCTTCTGTGTAATAATTAGACCTACTTCAAGCAAAGAAAGTCTGCAAAAATAATGTCATCACTCACCCAACTCCTTTCCACCATCTCACCTCACAAAAATAAAAATCACAAGTCACACATCACAGACTTAAGACAAAAGCAGAGACCCCTGGAAAGAGTGCTCCCAGGAGCCAGAGGAGACTGGCTTTAGTTTGAATCAATCTCTGCTGCCACCAGGCATCAGTGAAGGAGAGCATAAGTTGCCAATATAACCCAAGATTCTCTAGTAAGCTCCCATTCCCAACTAATCCTTTGGGGTAAGTGGAATATCTGAAGCAGCATTTATGGAAGGTGTTGCCAAAACTGCAGGGAAACCAAGTTGACCCGAGTAAGTAACTGCCACAGAATAGCTAAAGAGGGCATCTACCCATCTTGGAATTGCCTGGGACTAACTCACTGTTGGGTTATAAAGTAAACTCTACCCCCCATCAAGGAAGCATGAGGAAAATTCTATACAGGCCTCCCTCTCTTTAGTCTTTCCCAGGGTTGAGAGGGGAAGAGCAATCCAAAGCTGTCTCCAATGGGAATTTTGCCGGTGCTGTAGGATCATACATCTTTCAGCTGCCAGCAGCTGAGTGGAATGCTGATTTGCCACTGGACGACTGCTTCCCTTTAAAAGGCCCAACTGAGCACAAACAGAAGCATACTTAGCTTTGTTTTACCCTGCTAGACTGGGCAGTATAGTGACTGATTTTGGCCTTTCAGCAGTTGTTGCCCTTCTGCAGAAATGTGTGGAACAGGTTTGTTTTAATCCTATACATTAACAGAAACACTAGTTCCTAGTGGGAAGTTGATGTAGTTGTCAACTACTTTTTCTTATGCTTAACGATATTTCTTGAGCACCCTGAGTTATGTGACGAGATCAGAGACTAGTGAAATGCAAGATCCCTGGATGTCCATACAAGGGATTTCTATACATCAAACAGGGCTCTATGAAGAAACTCTAATTTCTCATGGGTTTCTGGGGTAGAGGGAAGATACAGGTGTGAGGAAATTTATTACCTAGGGCTAGAATGAACACACTGTGGCAGATAACGCAGGGGAATAATTTTTAAGCATGCAAGTGATTATCTGCTATTCCAAGCATCTTAGCCACAAGATACAATGTAAACATTGTTCAACAGTGAGGTCTATGGCCAGCTAATAGACATAGCACCGATTTGCTGTGCAGTAGTCAAGCTCTCCCTTTCCTTAGCTGCTAAAGCTGTAACAGTTCACACTGGGCCTTGCATGGCTTCAGTCTAACCACACAAAAAAAATCCCACGTGGCTCATGTTGGAGTTGGATCACACCCTGTGCCATGGCTGCTTTCTATCAGCAGTAAGATTACAAATCCATACAAATAGGAGACAAACCCAAACCACGCTACCAGAAACAAACTTTGCAAGTTCCTAGAATCACAACGGGTACAACACCAGATCGTGAGACAGACGAGGGGATCTAGCTCTGTGCCAAGCAGTGGGCCACGTGAGAGACGTGAAATCACATATCTGCTCCTCCGCCTAAGCATGGTAAATATCATGGTGAAGAAGCAGCCTGCAGCATGAGGCTAGTCACAGCAGCTCTACCTCTGAAGGCTACCCTCTCCAGTCTTGGGATCCTGCACGGCTAGTTAGATGCCAGACCTGTCAGTTGACTCTGTTGGGCACAAGTATCTCCCATGAAAGGGAATGCTGCAGCAAAATGCTGCAGATGCACAAGATGAAGAAGTATATAAAGGTAATGTCCTGCTCACTAGCTGAGGCATGTATACAAAGAAAAACAAGAAGAGAGTCCATCTTAAACTTAAAAAAAAAAAAAACTATTCTGAGTCAAGATCCAAGAGTGACAGTAGACCATCTTTACCCAACATTTAACACTAGAGGCTTGACTCTTACACCTTCTGGAGTCACTTATACTTCTAATGAGCAAGTGTAAAACACTATCATATCAGAACAACAGCCTTTGACATGCACTCAGCATGGATGCAGATGACCACACACAGGTGCAATGCAGTAGGGAAAAAACAACAAAAAAAAGGAAATAACAATCAAAGCTTCTGAACTCTTGAGAAGGCTTCACTGTATAGATCTATTAGAGGTTTTGCAGTTCAGGTACATTTCTAAATTCAGATTTTCAGAAGCAGAAACAAGTATGTACAAGCAAATATTAAGCAGAAAAATGTTTCTTGCCATTTGAATTTTGCTTCTACCTTCATATAGGAGTCTCATCCCCAGCTAAAAACACAGGTTAAATTCTCATATAACCGAGCTCAAACAACTGCATCACAGCTGGAAAGTATGCCTGTCATTATATTTACTTACACCACACAAAAATAAACTGTAGATAACCAAATTTGTAAAGGAATTGGCAGAACTAATCAATTGTTATTACAAAGCTTGTTTGAAGATTAGATATTGCACTTTGAAATAAAAATAAAATGCAGCTAAGTGGGTTAGGAAAAGGAAATACCGTCTCCCTAAGTTACAGATGATTATACTGCAAGTCTGTCACTCTGTGTTTACTCTAAGGCAGATGTACTGATATAATAAAAAAACTGAAGTTATTTTAGTCATGCCTACTTTGCAGAGGGAAAAAGTTTGACCTTTTACCTTGCTCGCTGCTGTTGTCTCCGCTCTGGGAAGCGTGGCCCCCACTGGAGGGCCCCGGTGTGCCTGCCGAGTGCGTTGAAGTTGCATCATCGTGGTCTCGCCAAGATGAAGGATTCTGGTGTCGGAGTGCCAAGGAATTTTTTCCACAGTTCCCATTCCAATAGAAAATGAAGAACAGAAAGAAAACCAGGAGAAGAGGGGAGGAGGGGAGGGAAAGTATATACATTAGCATTTGAGAAATGTGCCAAACATCAGTAGTTTGCACAGTGTAATAATTCTTCAAAGACAAGCAGAAGAGGTGCAATGATTTACTTGGTAAAATAAAGGACAGGATTTTTTCTTTTTTAAACTTGCCACAAAGTTGCCTGGATTCAATTGTTCGAATAGTACTGCAGAAGGAGTATTTATGGAGAAAAAAAAATATAAGTTTCTTAATGAGCTACACAGGGGATGAGGAGAGCATCAATCTGCACAGTTTAACATAGTAGGTGGCAGGGTCAGAAGAATTGGTATGCAAACTGTCTCTCCACACTTTGTTTTTCCAGACTGACTAGTGATGAGAGGGGAGAGGAAGACGAGAAAAACCATTTTAAGTAGTATAGGGGAACATGAATGGGAGAGGAGCATGTCCTCATATCCTACACTCTCCTTCACTCGCTTGAACACTGGAAAAGCTTCAAGCAAATACAAAGTTGTGAGGGGGAAAACAAACAACAAAAAAAGTTTTCCCTGAAAGATGTTATATATCAGGAAAGATGTTTTCTCACCCCTCACCATCACCTTGATATAACACATTTCAAAAAACTTTCTAGATGTATCACTCTAACAGTTCCTTTACAAGTATTGTCAGGAATAACCACCAGGTGATTATATAAAATAACACATATAGTGATTTTTATGTAATTCTTTCTACGTTGCTATTCATAAAACATGACAAAAGGGAACACAGAAGACAAACATATGAAGTTTGCAAAACTTGGCTAAGTAAGACCTCAGCTACTGTACTTTAGTCACATAATTCACGTGACCTTTATTATTTATTAAGCATTGGCTTTCCTGGAGCTAGGAGCTGCTATTTAAAAGGGTAAGTGAGGAAAACTTAATGTTACAGTTTAGTGCTACTTTGTTGAGTGTATTCTCCTCCTGTCCTCCTCCCCTTTCCTGATCATTCCCAATACCCTGCTGTTGCTTAAAGGAAAACAGGAATTCTACTGTACAGGAAGAGCTTTATCAGCACCACATGAAGGCAGGCAAGAGATGGAATTTCCTCTGGCAGAAAAGGAGAGCAAGAACACATGAAACAGATCAGGCTAGGGGTTGGACCTACATTACTTGTCACCTGTATGTGACAATTTAAATCAAGCACATTATAATAATTCATGAAAAAAACCAAAACAAGACTCAACACCAAAAAAAAAATCCCTCTTAAAAGAAAAATTTTAAATGCTTATTAAGTTTGATTGTGTTTTAAATCTGCATTGTGACATAACATCAGACGGTTACACCACAAGGAGATCCTGAAAGCAGCAAGCAACAAGTTTAGATAATTCTTTGAGCAGGACTGATTCTGACCTCATCTAGCCTGATGTGTAGCAGAAATAAGTTCAACCAAATAAACTGATTTACCTATTGTAAAATTCAGTATAAGTATGGTTGGAATCAGGTCCAAAAATATATATTGAAACATCTCAAAGTAATCTCCTAGCACTGATTAGTACCACATGCTCTATAGCAACATAAAATAGAACTGCCAAATAACGGCTTGTTACAATACCCAGTAACATAAATCTAACAGGCCTGACCCAGATCACAACAGAGACAAAGGGAAGAGCCCATGACTTCAAAGGTTCCTAGCAAAGCCCTAGGTGACTAAAGGGTAAGAAGGCTCCAAATCCCCTTCACCTTACACAGATGCACATGTGCACCCACATATACGACTCCATGGCAGTAAAAATCAGAAGACAGGCCAGGATCTGAAATTCACCTAACCTGTCAGCACAACAGACAGCATGACAGCACTTACGGCACAAAACCACCACCTCCTCCAAAACCTAGAAGACTGATCAACTTTCCTTACATAGAACTGCAACAAGAAAAAGAAACCGTACCAATGAATAGCATTTTATATTCAGTGAGACTGCTGTATTAAGTAGGTCTCAGAAATCACTATCAATACTGTAAATCCTCCCTAATTTCTTAAAAAAAAAAAAAAAAAACCAAAACATTTTACCCTCATTTTGCAGAGTCAAATGGAAAGGAACAAAAAAAGAAAAATAATAAGTCCTGGAAGTTCAAGCAGCCCAGATGTTATTAAAAGAAAACCTCAAAAAGTTGAAAATAAGGTTAGCAAAAAGTTCAGAGGGAAACAAAATGCAAAAACTGAGCAATTTTCTTTACAGTCTGGATTAAAACACAGTTGTGCCTATGAGCTTCTCTTTTTATCTCTGAGTTAGGAAGCCACTCAAATAGCTTCAAGCTGAAGGCAAACAGCAGACAGGAGCTCTTCAGCCCTCTGCAGCCTCTTAGCGTCAGCTGTTTGCCGGATGGTAATCAGATAAAGAGCTAGGAGAAATACATGAAAAAGGAAAGAAACAATAGCATAGCATGAGTTTAGCCCTCCAACAACATCAGGCTGAGATCTTCTTTTAGAAAATGTAATAATTGCAACATGTTCACCTAGGCTAAACTTTTCAGGGAACACAGTGAGTGATGTTAATTTTATGCACTTCAGGCTCTCTGAAGCTGGCTGCCTTTGGACCTCCTTATCACACAGATGAAAATTACAATAATTAACTGGTAATACCTCTGCTATGTTTTAAGGCAAATGTCTTCCAAAACCTATCATATGGTTTTTCAAAAGCTAAACCGCCCTTTCTGTTTCAAAACCGTAACAATTTGGAAAGGATCACTGAAGAAGAATTCCCGCAGCTGAAAGCACTTGCTGTCTTTACCAGGCTGAGTTGTTCCTGACCTCTGTTTGTAGAGCCCGTTTTAGAAAGACAGACTATATTGATTGGGAATTCAACATATTTCTTGTGACACGGTTTTCTTTAGGAAGCAATTTGGTAGAATTTTTGAAGGACAGAAATAATAAGATGGGATATTTACAAGATGCGACAGTAGGATGTTGGAGGAATTTGAAAGGTAGGAAAATAGCTAGGCTTTAATATTATTTTTTAAATGACAAATAACTCTAGGGGTGGAGCTTACAGCCTCACAAAAAGATGGTACTCTTTTACTTTGGACTAAGATCATTGTATGTGTCAGTGAACTGCTCTTTTTCTTCCCTAGAATGTTTCCAACTTTGCATTACTCAAGAAAACTATCTTGGCCAAATGCCTAATCTTAAGTAGTTATTTTAGGTATGTCTACACAAAAAAAAAAAAAAAAGGGACCAAATGATACATCTAAAGTGTTCTTCACTGGTAACACTTTATCGGGATAGTTTAGGTACCTAGAGATCCTTATCTAAACCCCGGTAATATTAATCGCAACATTTCTATACATTTTAATGACATTTGTATTAAACTATCACACTTAAAAACAAAACAAATCAAAACACAAAACCAGAGAACGAGATAGCTTTACACAAGTTAAACAAACTGTTAGCATGGCTTCTCATATCTTCTTGCAAGTTTAGCAATATACTTCGCAGAAATGCAGCGAAGAGTGTGGATGATGTTTGCCAAAATGCAATTGCCTGTTTTGTGTATGTGTGCATACTATAAAATTTTCACACACATATGACCTATACTAATGCCAGATACCATAGAAGGTAAATAGAACACATGTATGTATTCCCAGCAGTTCTAATAATTGGGAGTCAAATATGGTGTTCCTCTTGCTCTTTCCTAATTGTGTTAAAGAGCAATGTTACCAGGAGAAAAGCAGCAAATACTGAGTAGAGCACAATAGAAGGAGATGGAAAATAGATACAAGAAGCTAAGTCTCCAGGGGCAGTATTTTCTATTTGCTGGGCTACAGACTCGCAGCTGATAATGCAAGTTGTAATTAATATAAAAGCAGGAGACAATATGGGGAAAGCTTGTACTAGCAGAGCCACAGGAGATCACTCCACTGCTATCCACAGTTTCTCATTTACACACACAGCTTTCCCTAGAAAACACAATTTTGCCAGTGGTTTTTCCCTTGAAAGTTAAAAAAAAATTGATTTAGCACCACCATTGAATTTTGCTAAATCTAGACAAGAGCAACAGGAAGGACAAAAGTCTCCTGGTATACACAGCAAATCTGAAGCGTTACTCTTTTGTTGATGCTGCAAATCCAGTGGAAAATGAAAGAGCTTTTAACTGCTACAGGATTTTTTGACCAAAGATGTTGCAACAGAGAAATTTTATATAGGATAACCTTCTGTTAAATTGCAATTCTTGCTTTATGTGGCTAGAATTTCCACTGGGCAAAATCTGACTAATTTTTTCTATGAGTGCATGTAATCCCACTATGGCTGATTTTGATCTCACACTGTTTTATTAAGGTGATATTAAAGACTCAATTAACCATAAGGAATTTGCTTCTTATTTATAATCAGGATGTGAAATCAATCATACCAGCTGATAACCCAAGTGAGTAAGCTGAGCAGGATTTGGCTTACAGACATTAACTGAAGTTTTAAGTACAGAACCACGACAGGATCAGGCCCTCACATTTTATCAGATTAAATGGATAAAACCATTGATCTTGCAGGAACAAATAAAATACAACTTACTTTCTTAAAAGAAACTACAACAGCTACAGAGCTCATTCCTTGTGAAGACAGTTGGACTCAAAGGTCTGGGGGTTGTTCAGGTAAATCAATGTTGCAAACACAAAGCTGAACTATATTGATATAGATCGCATTTTCACCCCCAAATACAAGCCACATCCTGCTCACCTTGTTCTTACAAGCAACATCTGTAAACACAGTGGAATGACTGACCTACTCTAGATGGTCCTGCTGTGGCAGATGGGTTGGACTAGGATGATCTTTTGAGGTCCATTCCAGCCCTTGAGATTCCATGATTCTGTGATTCTGTGACTGATACCACAAAAATCTGTATCCAGGTACAGTATATCAAAAGATGATACGCTATGGCAGACATAGATGCATACACATGTCTTTCTATGTGTGCATCTGTGTCTGTCTGTATTTCATAGGTATAAAGTTCAGAATGATATCTTAGACACTGTTGTGGAGTGCAGTAATAATAAGCTTCCTATGTAAAGAACCTTTCAATAACTAAATGAGCCATGAAAAACTCTAATTTGACATGACATGTATGTCTTCTAAGAAAGAGTACTTACTCCTGATATTACTAAGGCTTATTTCCTTACAGATAAGTTTTTAGTATAGTAACTTTTTGGCATCAAAACTACACAAATTAAACAAAACACAAGCTATTGGGATCTACCCGATATTTGTGAATATGTACATGTACATGTACATGTACATGTCTATGTATATGTATATGTATATGTATGTAGAAGTTTTAACTCTTGTCCCTTGATTTAGCATTTGAGGGAGGTGTCAGGAGGAATTTTTGACACTTCTAGAACATGGCTATGTTCTGAAAAGCTGTGTGCTTTGTAGTTTCCAATTAAGATTGAAATGAGACATTAATCCACCTGTCAGCAAGGAACTGATACTTGAAAAAATCGAGGTTTTGTTGTTTTTTTAACTGTCTTTCCATATTGTTCTGTGTGGCTACACTTCATCTAGACTGATAGATGACTCAAACCAAAGAGGGAACACTAGTGTTGAATAGTGAAATGCATCATCAGTTCAGTTTGAGAGAGCCCAGATTAAAATCAAAACACTCAAATTTGAGCTGCGGGGCCTACCATAATGTCCTAAGCTCAAGCAACATACTAAGAAATTTGGTTATTAGTGCAAAAAGTTTGCCTTATCACTGCTGCAGTTAGAAGTTTCCCTTCTGACAAACTACAAACAGGAAAGAGCACCTCTGGGGGCTGATCCCGCCTTTCTGGCATACTCAAAACTCACACTGAAGTCCATCAAAGTATGGTCTACCTGGAGACTGCAGCATCAGGCCTCTGATTATTTCCTTATAACTCAGTGAAATCCTACCTGAACATTTAAATATATATACCTGATTTTTTTTTCTCATCTGCAAAGTGTCAGGAATTTACATAGAAATATCAAAGAAATGTAAAATGTCTGGATGTCCAAAAGTACAAAATAAAAGTATCTCCTCATTTGAGAGCTGAAAGGTTTAATATTCAGACTTTTATTAATTTTCTACAGCTATAGCATCAGATTTCTAATCTGTCAACAGCCCTTTTATTAAAAAAAAGAGATGTATGTATATTTCTATCCATTTTAAATTGTTTTATAAATGATGCTGTATATATTCTTACCTCTCAGCTGCAAATTGACTAGAACATATAAACAAATATCAGAAAGACCGAGACCCTGATCCTGCTCCCACAAAAGCCAGTGAGAGCCATACGTTTCTATGAGAGGACTACTAGTCTTTAAAGTAGATTTGTACTAAAAGAGTAATTGTGTGGCACCAGGTGAAGCCAGGTACAAAAGAAATGTAATTAAAGTACAGAATGTTATCAGACGCTCAGAAAAGTTAAAAGATCTCCAATTTTACAAGCATTACCTTTTTGAGAGTTGAATAGCTTAAAGGGGGAAAACAAGAAAAAAAAACTTGTTGGCAATCTCAACAGATAACTTGTGTTGAGCACAGAATGCAGTATAGAGACCAGAGTGTTTATATTGAACAATAATAAATTGTGCTGGGAAACTCAACTTGAACTGCAGCTGGAAAGGTTTCTTTCCCCTTTCCTTTCCTTTCCTTTTTTTTTTTTCCCTCTCCTAACTGATCTGGTTCAGCCAGGGCACAGCTGTAATTACCTTCTTCCCATCTACAGCTAATACCTCAGAGCAATAAAAAAATATGAGTGCGTTAAAAATTCAAACACTAATTATGGGCTGTTATATTTACTAAACACAGCAGAGTAATAACAAAAGTTTCAGCTTGTTGTGGCCAGTGCTGCACTATTTGATGTAGTGAGTCCCTGGACCCTTTACGCTCACTGTATTACATAACAGTTAATAGCGCACTAAAATAAAATTCGATAAACACATTTATTACCAAACACTTATGGCAAAACTGCTCACAGCTGTCTCCTTTCCCAGCACAGGTATATCTCTAATGAGTGCGTTCCTTTGTTGATTTTGGTTTTGGTTTCAAATTAATTATATAAATAGTAAAGCAGCAGATTTTGGAAAGGTAACCACGCACTATTTGAGTACCCCATTTAAAGTCTTACGGTAAATACCAGCTAATCCTACAATTCTTCCTGCTGCTTTCCCTTATGCCTGTTTTCATGTCTAGCAAAGGAATAAAAATGAGAGCTGCCTTAGTTCCTGCTTCAGCACTACCACTGTCATCGCCACCACCTCTTGCATTCACATTAAACACACACTGTGTAGCTTCACACTGCTTAATAAGAATAGAGGTGTATGGATTTTTTTTGGGGTGTCAAACAGCTGTCACATACTGTCACCTCCACAAGAGAAACCTTGGCACACAACAAATTAAACTACACTTCTTTTTGGCTATCATTATTCATAGCCAATCAGTTGAAATGCTCCTAGTATTTCATGTGCAAATAAAACCATGAGGGGAAGACCCATGGATCAGAATAGTGGGCCAATACATAAAACAGAGGAAACAACGTGCTGTCTCTGTCCTTCTGAAGTGGCTCATCATCACCCCTGCACCAACTTTCACCAAATGAGATCTAGCCTGAGGCTATATATTAAATATGCATATCAAAGCAAATGAAAAAATAAACCTGGAGAGTCAAATTGGACAAATTTGCATGCTTGAACTGCTACATTTTCAGGTAGATGCTCACAAATGATAGCTCTTTTTTTAAAGTCTTGAATGTTTATTTTAGACAGTTTTTAAAGCTTTTCCTTCTTTACGAATAAAAGTAGATTTACTCCTGCTGCAACCCTGTACAATGCATATATAAATGTGTACACACATGATAGTTTGACTAAGCTACTAAACAGTGTTAAAGTTTTCTTGGAGAAACAAGCTAATATTAAAAAAAAAATCTGATAAGGAGACACATTTCCCAAAACGCATGAATAAAATGTAACTATGTGATACAACTCTTCATTTCCCAGTTGGTGTTCTGGTTGCACAAATTATTGCTTCCTTTCAAGACAAATAGCAGGGGGCTAAAGTAAAAATGTTATAGCTTGAATCTCCAGGAAATAAAAGGCTTTAAATTATAATACCCAATGAAGTGGTAAACCCTAACGGGTGCAAGATAAATGGGTTGTCATATTTATTTTAGTTTGGTTTTTGGACCACAAAAGCAAGAGGAGATTCTTCTTAGAGAAGATAATAGTTATCAAATTACCAAAATGCTAACCCCCTTTACCCCTGTCCTATCATTGTGTGTGAATTTAAATATTATAATGGCGCACTGCAAATTGGCTTGAGCATTCGCCATCTGCCAGAACCCTAAACAGGCTAGTTTATCTAATCTCTTCAATATAAACACAAGCATGCCCCATTTCTACACTTCCACTTGAAACACACACTTGTAAAGAAACTTGTACTGGAGAAACACATACTTTTGTTGTTGTTAGTCTGAATTACATACAATGACCCCGCTATCTTTCAGGTTGCCACTCTTTTCAATTTATTTTCTAGTACTTTCCCAGAATACTTATGCATATGAATTTAGGGATGGAAAATGCCACTAAACAAATATTTTTGAAATAGTGTCATGCCTCATAGAGTTTATTATCTGAGTGTGACTTTCAGGAACATCTGCATGTGTTTGTGGGTTTTTTTCTCTCAAAATAATAGATTTAAAATGTAAAACATTATAAAAACCTTGTCCTGCAATGTTTATTGAATACAAATGAGAAAATGAAAGCAAAGGCTTGGGTCCAAAAATATTTCCCGAGCTCTGGAACTCAAACATGTCAGAAGGAGGGCATTTAGAAGAATTTATTATTATTTTCTCTCCCAGTTCAGCTTCAGTCCAGGTCTAATGTAATTATCAAATACACATACAAGCAGCATGTTTTCAAAGGAAACAAAAGCTCCCAGAAAGCTCATTCTCACTGGGCTTGCAGCTACTCCTCTTAACACACTGGGAACTGAAGGCAAGTGCCTGTGCAGAAAGCATGGTTAACTTCACACCGGGTGTTAAATTAATATTTCAACCGCTAAAATATTAGACTGTATCATTTAGATTATGTGTTCAATTGAATCTAAAACTGTGTAAACCCTCTCTCCCCCAGGGATTCGTTCCTATAAATAACCTAGAGTTCACACCCACCCTTTTTAACCAGAGCTATTCCTTCCCTGCTCTGCCGCACCAGCTGCAACCTTTCCCTGCACATCCCGAAGCCTCTCTGTGTCTACAGCTTTGGAAGGATCACAAGAGCCACTCCAAAACCCGGAAAAACAAAGGCACTCTCCTTGCCACGCACACCAGCCTTCAGTCCTACACACATAACACTAATTCGCCAACTCCTAAAGTGTTAAAATCAACCGCTAACCTACGGTTACTCAATCATCGTTCTCTCCAGCATTCTGTAATACATTGTTAATAATTGCTTCATCAAGGTTACTGTGTTTTATTATGAAGATGCTTCAGGCGTTTGGCAATAAGTCCATATTCTGACAATAAGTTGCTATAAAGCACAAGCATTGGAAACTCTAATGTGCTAACCCCCCCTTTTTTTTTTTAATGCAATGTAATATTGCCAATAATTCTCATCACTTGTCATCCCCACAAGAGGGGAGGGGGGAGCAAAATCAGCAAACTTTATCCCTAACTTTCTTGTCTCTGTTTCCTTATATTGCTGCATTGATTACAGAGTTGGCAGAGAAGAAGAGAAAGCACCGATTCCCAAATCAAACCGACAGTTTGCTAGCTCTCCGAGCCTCCCAGACCAGGAAACTTTACAAACCCTTGCAAACCCCCTGCCTTACAGATGGAAACAGAAGGAACCTTTCCCATTTATACAACTTCACAAAGAGAATGAGGGGAAAAGTGTAAAGATGAGATCCAAGCTTGCAAGAGGTTAAAGTGGTAATACTAATCATACTAACAGACAACAGCAGCAAAACAATGAAAACGGGGACAGGTCCTCTAAGGAGGTTAGATGCCATAAAGAAATCAGATGGACTTACATGGTCGGCTAAATTTGTGGAAGATCCTGAGAGTTCTTCATGGTCTGATTTGGAGCTGCCATCCCTTTCATCAATAACGAGGTCTATTGGCATTTTTCCTTTCAAGCAACTAATGTACCGATGGCAGAAGTTATCGCACAATTCATGAACCTGAAAACAGTAACAAGAATAGTAGTATCAATAATGGCAAAATATCAGATTGCAAGCTTTTGGTTGTTTTGGTTTAAGTTGGTTTTTGGGTTTCTTTTTTTGGAAGAGAGAACAACCCTCTGATCTACTCCACAAGTAACTCTAATTAAGGGGCACAATAGTTGAAGGCAAGGAAACAATAGAGAAATTGTTGCAGCACATATTATTCTCTGGAGACTTGCCGCAGCAACAAGTTAGAGAGAGAGAGAGAGAGAGAGAGAGAGACAGTGGGCTCTGGATGGTGTGCGGAGGAAAATCCGATTTGGTGATAACATCAGAACTAGAGTTGGACTCAGGCGGTGTCTCTGGAGCATGCACAGCTCAGACCGGTACAACTAGTCACTCGGGACGGGATCGCTTTAAACCAGGGCTGAAAAAACAGTCGCAGTGGCCGGGAGCAGTACAGCGAAGCTACTCGCAGAGGCGGTGGGAAGAGCCGCTCCCGTCCCAGGGCACAACCCCCTCCCCACGCCGCGCAGGGGCCCCCTGCCTCTTCCAAACATTTCGTGCTTGCTTGGGGTTAATATGCCTGCCAGAGCTGGAGAAAGGCAGGGCTGCTTTCCTTTCTCTTTTTGTTAAACATGTTATTTCTGAGTCGAGAAAAAGAGCTTCTCCTGAGGTAAGGGGTATGAAAGATGGAAGTATTTTAATAATATATACATATAATGGCTCGATTGAAATTATGCTGGGGAAAAATAATTAAAAAATACCGGGGCCGGGCAGGGCATGGCTGTTGGGTATCACATGCCCTGATGGCACAGGTTACACTATTACACTGCCTCTCCCCCTTCTCTGGCCATGTTTACAAGTCATCCCAAACAGTCAAGGTCGGGAGGACAGAGAGGGAACGGCTTGCCCCATGTCCACCTCCGTGGCTCTTACCTTTTCTAATTCCAAAAGGTGAAACCTTAGTACTTGTATTGCTTGGATCATCTGCAAGAAAGTTTTGAGCAAGGGGTTAGGTGGGAGACAGGAGCATGGGAGCTGTGCAGAGCTGCGAGCCCGAGTGGGTGAGGGGATTGTCAGGGCGTGCAGTCATTATCTGGGATTTTAGCTCACCGGTCACGCTCGAACGATTTTTATCAACTTTAACTTGCTTTTAATCATATTTATTCCAGGAGCCGTTATTAGTGCTGTATTACCGCGATCTTGGAGAAAAACCTCATCCTCTTTTCCTCACTCCCTCTCAACAGCCCGGCCCTCACCCTTGAGGGCCGCACAGAAGTCAAAACACACCTTCCCACCCCCCACCGCCCGCAGGAGAAAGGGGAGGGAGGGAGAGGTAAATAATTTGGCATCTTCTTTACAAGCGGATTTGGGCACTTTGAATATTGAAATCGTACACATTAGCAAAAGAATTACGTTAGAAATCGCCAGCTCTCTCTTAACCAGTCATTTCCTTCAAGCTTCCCGGGGCTTTCAAACATTGCTTTGCAATGCATTGGGGCCCGAGAGCTTGCCCTGGACGACTTCAGAAGTGCAGCTCTTTGAAGCCCCTTGCCGGTGGCTCTGCGGCCGCCTGGCGCTGCCCTTGCCGGGGCCGCTGAGCCCGGTGCCCTTGCCACGGCCCCGGCAACGGCCGCCCGCCCCTCCCCGCCGCCCCGACGGCGGAGGATGGTTGCCGGCAGCTGGCGGTGAGGTCGAGAAGGTAAAAGCGGTAAGGGAGCGGGGCAGAAGGGAGAGCAGGCCTTACCAAATTGTCCAACTCAGGGTTTGAAGAAAAAAGTGGTTTTTCAGCGCGGACCTGCAAGAAGAAGGAAAAGCGGCGTGAATCGCTGCTTCTCTCCTCAGCCCTGTAACCGAATCACTGGGGCGGGGGAGGAGGGGGAAGGGGCGCGACATGACACCCCTGTGACCAAAACAGACCGTACAGGTCGGACCAAAATTCGCCCGGACGGCCCGTAGTCCCCCCGCTCTGTGAAGAGGAGCCTGCTCCCGCTCCTGCTAGTCCTGCTAGTGCCGAGCTGGCCGCCCTTGCTACAGGAGCCTTCTCTTGCTTATCTCCTGCTTTTCTCTCTTTCTCCTTCTGCCTCCAAAACTCGGCCACAGTTACATTTCCCTTCCATTCATGCAGAAGGGCAAAGGCTGGGAGTCCCAGCCCGGCAGTGGCTGGGCTGCCGGCGGAGTAGTGTCAGGGCCAGCGGGGCCTCCAGCGCGCACCCCCGCTGCTCCCGCCCCCCACTCGGCGGCTGNCCCCCTGCGAGCACCCGTCCGTGTGGGGCCGAGGAGCTACGGAGGTGGCGGGGGTGCTGGGAAGGGCCGGGGGCGGGGGGAGAGGTGCTGGACCTGTTTGGCGAAGACGGCGATGTCCTCGTTGAAAGAGTCGGAGGAGCAGACGTCCCCGCCGGCCACGCCGGGCTCCCGGGGCGTGCAGGTCGCCAGCTCGCACTTCTCAAAGACCAGAGCTAAGAGGGGGAACAACGGGTGCCTACCGGGCAGTGGCACACAAAGAGAGGGGAGGGGGTGGGGGGAAAGTGGGAAAGAAGAGCTCTAATCAACAAGTATATTTTTTCCTTTTTTTTTTTTTTTTTTTTTAAATGCACGGACAGACGGACACAGACAGATGGACACAGCCACGCTCTGCAGCCTCCCGATATCGCTTCGGACAGGGCAGGGAAGAACGGCATTTTGAAATAAAACCACTGTTCTGGGTTGTTGGTTTGCGGTTTTCCCCCAACACTTTTGAAATTGCAGTACCCGAGCCACATTCCCCGCGCAGTCCCCAAAGATGAGGACAAAAGTGACCTTTCCTCCAGACGCACAAGGCACCAAACTCGCTCACGCAGGCAGCAGCTCGGTTGGGGATCTTACACTTTTTTGCCACAGCTTAAAACAACGCGAAACCTGGAAGTTCCCATCCCTACCCTCCAGCTATGACCTAAAACGAGAAGCACGGCTAGGCGAACTGCAAACTACTTCATACGAAATTTTATTTTTCAAGGGGCCTGCTAACAAAAATGTGGTGAAGTTTCCTGGCTTAGGAAGTACACCCAAGTAAAATACCAGCTGTCCAGATAAGTGAGCTGGGGAGGGGGCGGAAGGAGGGAGCACTTCTTGAAATATTTTCCCATAGTTGATGTAGTCAGAAAAAAAAATTATCTGCGTGCTAAACAGTAAGCATGAATTTGTCTCTTTTCCCCGTTGGTGCCTGATCAAGCCCCTAGACTCTGTCATAGATGTTACTCTCTTGCCTTTTAGGATCATTTAGTATTTGTTCTGAAAGGCACTGAAGGGAATCAGTGTCACTCTCCCTTGCATTGCCCTGGCACAGGCTTGAGTTTTGTGGGGTATGTTGTTCTTTTTTCCTCGTGTTCTTTCTTTCCTGAACAGAAAACTCAGCTCAGTGTTCCAAATGTATTTATTTTTTTCTGTATCAGGGAAGAGCTGCTTGCAAGAAGCGAATCCCTTTTATTCTTTCTACCTTCCGCACTGTGAATGGCTCATTATTTACAGTGTTAGAAGAGTGTTATCATGGCACGAACGAGAACGCTAGAACAACACTTCTCCAACTAAAATCCAAAGCAACGAGAGACACCTCTTCTGTCTGAACTCCTAACTAGGGCCTTTCCGAAACAGACAAAAAAAAAACCCAAAAAAACCACGGGGGAGGCGGGCGGGGGGGGGTAAAACAGCCCAAAAGAAAATAAAAAAGCCAAGGCAACACTACCTCACCCGAGCCAGTCTCGCTCCCTGAGAGGTCTGTTTTTCCAGGACCCGTTTCCCGGGGCTGCCGGCACCTCAGCGAGGAGTCAAGCTGGCGTTGCACTCGCCCTGAGATGGCCCACAGAGGCAGTGCCACCGCGCCCGTCTGCCTCCGCAGCAGGCGGCTGGGGGCTCCCCGCCTGCCGGCCTCACCGGGTCCTCTCCCCGCCCCGCTCCGGGGTTCAGCGGGCCGCTGCCGCCGCGGCCCCGCGGGAGCCCCCGCCGCCCGCAAGCCCCGCTCCTGCCCTCACTGCTCTGCGGGCACCGGCTCTGGGGAGCCGCGCCGTGGCGCCGGGCGGCCCGGCGGCACCTACCCGTAGATCGCATCCTTGTCCCGCTTCAGGGCATCGTTGACAGCGGAGCCCATGCTGGCCGGCATGACATTGGGGTGCGGGGCGTGGGCGCCGTAGTGCTGTCCGGCGTGGAGTGGCGGCCCATGGTTGAGGTGGTGCACCGGGGGGATCGGCCGGGGGGCGTGGGGGTCCCCGTACATGGACGCCGGCACCCCTACTCCGTCCATCCCGCCGTAGTGGGGCAGCTCATCGTACTGTCAAAAAACGGGCCGGAAGAGAAGAAAGAGAAAGA
>WBNH01009921.1:36731-118312 GCA_013401255.1 Urocolius indicus | reverse complement strand
GGCTGGGGGGGTGGGGGGGGGGGAGGGAGGAGGTGGGAAGAGAGGGAAATCCCTTTTTAGTTTTGTGATTAGGCTGCCAGGCTTTGAAAAGGGCTTAAAAACAAAGTCATGCGCAGCCTTTTGTAGAATCCAGATGTTATGTAGATTTTGGGTTGCATGTTGGTTTGGAGCGGACCCGGTGGTGAACGCTGTCTTTACGTATGTGTGTTGCTGGACTTTGCGTAGGTCGCCGTTGCACGCGGGGAACATACGCTGAAGGCTCGGTAATGCCTTCTAAATGGTAGTGCTAATTACAGCGGGGTTGTTTAGCAAATTAAGTGAGATGATGCACCCCCCACCCTCGAGCACCAAATGAACTTTCCCAAACACACACACACGCGCGTTAATTTTGGTGTGTTCCCTCGCCCAATCGCTTTGCTGGAGCTACATCATGCCTTACCTCAGAGCAGTCAATTACCAGAGCTGCCCGGGATCATCAATCATGGGGAATGCTTGAAGTTTAGGGGAGGAGCGATGGTCAAACTATCGATTGCTGCAGTTTTGTCCTCCCCAACCCCCCACCTTCGTTCACGGTCCCCTGCACATAAAATCTAAAACAGACTATCCCGTTAATAGTGGGATTTATCAATGATTATGTACCCGGTTGTGAATGTGGCCTCATACGTAGATGGCTTTTTAAAATACACGGCAGAAAAATAGGATACGTTCAGTTAAATTTTGGTTTGCTTTGGTTTGCTTTGCTTTTCTTGACGATAACGATGATTTTAAGATTTTTTTATTTTTAATTTAAAAAAAAAAAACTTTTAAGAAAATTACTCGAGGGCTAGTCCTAGATACTTGGCCTGATTTTAATAGGCGTAGGGAATGAGCTCCAGAGGTCAATAAACCGCTCCAAAATGATGAATGATTGAGTACCTGTGATGATGATAGTGATTACTGGAGCAATTAAACAGTTTGATTAAATGAGCCATCATAACAATGATGTCTACGGGAAATCAGCCCTCACATATAAAGAAAGATAGTGTGAAGGGCTGACAAACGCCAGTGGGCATTCCTTCGTGTTCCGGCAGTGCGGAGCCCTGCAGAGCAGGGGTCTATTTACAAATAGGGGGGCAATATGGAGAAAAAACTCCCTCTCCTACTTTTAGCCAGAGTTGCACCCTGCTTAAAACCTGCCAGAAACCGGAGAGCAGATCCGATCTGAGGTTTGTGGGTTTTTTGTGGTGGTTTTTTTTTTTTTGTTTGTTTGGTTGGTTGTGGTTTTTTTCTTTTTTTTTTCTTTCTTTTTTTTTTTTTTTTTTCCTTAGAGGATCTCCTCCAAGATTAAAGCTAGTCCTAAGAGCAACAGAATTGCTGTGGCTGACTTTCACGGGATGGTAAAGAGAGGTGAGTAAAAAAAGCCCTTAGTATGTAGATCTCTTTCAAGCAGTGGTTAAGTCGATTCATTTAGCAGGGAAAAAGCCAGTCTTCTTGTGCAGTATTTTATGCTCTGTTGTATAAATCGGTAACGTAATTCAAGATATTCATGGTAATGAATGCTTGGCTAATCCTTTGGGTGCTCGGAGACCTACAGAGCAGTAGGTTATGCAAATCCTTTCCTACTTTTACAGCTGTAGTTTTCTAACAGATATTGTTAAAGAGATCTAGTAACCGGCAAATTCTATTTGGGGTTCCCCTGCTCCCCACTCCCCCTTCTTCCAAGATGCCAGATTTCTAAATTTGCACGGAATCATTTGATTGTGATATAGTCCATCCATTCAGCTTAGAGGACATGGTTTAAAAAATTGTAGCTTCCAAACTTGTGTTTTAACAGAGGCGGTGCAAACCCGGAGCCTTGCCTCTTAAGGTACACAAGTGTGTCTCGTTTCAATAGTTTCAGTATCACCAAAGAAGAGGTCTTTACTTGTAATGTGGCCGTGCAAAAGTAACCTAACTCCACTGAAAGCTCCATGTATTTGTTCAGACTTCAAGCTGTGGGAGAAGTTAATCAGTTTTCTTCTCAAAAAGAAATTTTTAGATGACTTGGCTCCTACAGAAGAAGAAACTTCATTGCTTAGAATATAATTTTAGACCTTTTTTTTCCCCTTATAATTATATTTTTCACTGAAGTGCCTGTACATCAAAAATTGTTAGAGAGCAATCTGAAAATCAAAGCTGCAAAAAAGCAGCTACAAATTTTTACAGGAGTGCTGTTCCTTTCACTTGTTCCTTACCCCCCCCCCCCCCTCCTTCCTTTTCTTTTCTCTCTTTCTTTTTTTTTTTTTTTTCTTCTTTTCCCCTCTTTCTCCTAAACTAATTAACCCCCTGCGTTGGCTCGCCCTGCTGTGCATGTGTGTAATCTGGGACAGGGACCAACTTAAAAAAAATATTTTAACTTGATAGAAAGTAAGATTTCATATGGTAAATGAAGGGCTTTCAGGTTCCTCTTATGTCTTTTTTTTTTCTTCCCCATGAAAAGAGTTGAAGCCTTTTTCCTCTTCGCTATTCCAGTGGATTAAAGCACACAGAGAACATGGTTTATAAAGTGCTACAGTTTAGCCATTAAAAAGGAATCAAAATTTAGCACCCTTAAGTGAAAGTACTCCGCTATTAACAAAGATTCTATGGGGAACTCGGAGGAAAATAGAGTATGTTCATGTAGGGGATGGGGGATTCTACATTCTTTGGTCATTTTTTTATTTACTCTTATTTTATTTTATTATTTCCCTCCCTAGGCCAGTGACATATGTCTTTTAAAACACAGTAATTCAGGAAAATTAATTTGGCTAATTTCCATTTCTCGTGCATCACTTTCACAGCAAAGGCTGTTTCCAGGAAAAGTGTGAGAGACGAGGTGGAGGGGTGTGATCGTGCCTGGGCTTTTTTTTTTTTTTCTTTCTTTCTAGATCACCTCAAAAGTCCAAAGAGAAATGATGTGTCCGGTATGGAAGTGCATCTCAGTCAACAGCCAGCTCCTTTTGCCGAGGCTGGAAATGGTTTTAACAGGCGGTAAAATTTCATCTTGTGGTGTCAAATTGGGGTCAGTGTGGGGTTAGCACTCTCAGTGTCCGAGCAGGAGCTGTCCAGCTGCGTGAGGATTCATTAGGGGCAAAAGATCCGTTTCAAGAAAAACAATACAAAGACAATCAGAGGGCTAAAGATCCTCTTCAAATCGCATTTTACAAGTGCACCAGAACAACTATGGACGCTGAAATCTATTCCCTTCAAACTCTCAAATCGGCTTCTTAGCCCTTGGAAGTGAGTGAGAGAGAAAATCCTCTAAAACTTAAGAAGAGTCTGTTTTCAATCTGCCTTTCCGAAATGTGGCATCTTAGTCCTTTGCTCGCTTTGAGATATGCCTCACTTGCTCCCTCCCTCTCTTTCTCTCCCGCCCCCCGCTTTGCAAAAGCTGATGGCACAACAGGTAATATTTCGGGTTTCAAGAATATATCCCACCGGGGATCTTAAACCACTAATTTCTACGTGCGTGTGCACCCGGTGCAAGATTAAATGTGAATAGAAAGTTTTTTCTGGGGAAACAAGCCATGCTTGTGAGAAATCCTATTGGACCCCTTCGGAAATTTTCTAAACTCCTTGTAGGCGATGCTCCGCTCTGATGGGTAATTTAAGATAGATTTACTTTACTGTTCCTAGGATTTGTGGAAAGCACCTATTGCTAATCTGGTTTATTAAATTCGCGTGGTTTAAATCCTCTTAGCATCCCTACATCTGTTAGAACAATTGACGCCTTGCTACAGGGACAAATAACTCGAACCTTAATCTTGTTTGTAACTTTATTCAATGTTTGTTTGTTTGTGAGCTGAGTTCAAGTATTTTTCGGCGATACCGTTGTGTTCAGAAACACATAAGCTGCATTTACAGGCAAGACTCCCCACGGATGGGCTAAAGACATCGCGGAACAGCTTGAAAAATGTTACGTGTTTTAACTGGCACTTTACATCGACCTATCATTCTAGGGAATCTGTCATATTTAATGAAGAATGCATTCTGTCCGTTAAAATGTTGCTCGGGGACTACATCACCGTGGCCCCGTAGTAAAATCCACGGGTGTTTTTCTTTTTGTTTTGCTCTCAAGGCAAAATGTGGAGTGTAGCACCTTTTCCTTTTTATAATCAGGCTTATGCCGCAGTTCAGAATCTTACCCCCAAATTCGCTCTCTACCGTACTTCCAATCGCCTTTACTGTTGGTTCTTACAACTTGAGTCACTTTTTATTCGTCTCAGCCCACTTTGATTCGCCTCCGACTTCTCGCAGCTACAGGACTTTCGAGGTCCCATCTTGGGTGCCCCTGTGAAATCATGCGCGTTTCAGCTTCTGCAGATCACTGAGTTCATTTAGCTCCTCACCATGACCTCCCCTCTCCTTACCCTCACCCCTTATGCCGAGAGTGTACTTCGCTTTTCAGCAATCTATTATTTTTCGAAAACATCTTTCCAGTCCAGAAAGTCAATGGTAGCCAATCACGGTGAACTTTTCTTGACCTCCACTACGGTATGAACTGAGATCTTTGGGAGCTGGATTAGGAGGAGGTTCATTTACTTACCTGTTAACATCCCTCTTTCTTACCCGCCCCCCTTCCCCTTTTCTTTTGAAGAAATAGCCGCCCTCCGGGCAGCGAGAGCAACGCAGGTCCCTCTCCCTGCCGAGCCCCTTTGTCCCCCGCCCCGGGCGCGGGGGCTGTGCCCTCCGCCCCCGCCGCCGCTCCGGCCGCCGCTCGGCGCGGTCCGCGGCGCTCTAGCGCTACCTGGCGGGGCTCCAGCTCCTTCCCGCCGCCCGACACACGTGGGGCGCGGAGCGGAGCGGAGCGGAGGAGCCCCGTCCCGGCTTCGCGCCTCCGACTCCCGCGGAGCTTCGGGAGTATTTGGTCTTGACTGTGTCCCGCGTCCCCTCCGTCCTTCCGACGGGGCGGACCGTGGGGCGAGGGCAAGGCTGGGTGGGAAGGGGCACAACTAGGACCCCCCTCCCTCCGCGTTCGGCCCGCTGTGTTCATGCGGATACGTGTGAAGCGCTAGGGTCAGACGAGAGACGAGATTTTTATTTTTAATAAAACCTGCTCGGGCTGGGAGATTTGTACAAGCGAAGACCACAGACAGCCAACGCGCGTTTCCAGCAGAAACCAGAAAAATACCTGCCGTGGCTTCCCGCTATCGCCGCGCGGGCTGCCTCCGCAAGTGCAGTTACACACCGAGTTTGCGTTTGTTCGAAGAGGCCCGAAGCAGTAACACAATCCATCGTTCCAGCGTGACATCGTAACAGAAGGGACAGTTAGAGCAAACTAAATCGCTTTGGTGCGATACAAGAGCGTCCGAGAAAGCCCCCAACTCTTCTCGCAGCTCTGTCTTCTCTCTCGCTCCCAACAGTTACTTTTGGTTCCCCTGCTGCCTATAACGCTCCAGGAGGGGAGTGCTCTCGTTTTCGCACCGGAGTTCTCGGTCCGGGGAGAACAATATCTTCCTAGCTCTTTTGAAACGATACGGAGCCTCTCACAACACACGGGCGATCACTCGAAGCACCAGTCTCTTTTTTTTTTAATTTTTTTTTTCTGTTCCCAAGAGCTTCTCGGCCCATTGTTTGAAGTGGGATTCAACGCGCAGCCCTAAGAGAAAAGAAAAAAAAAAAAAAAATCCTTAGGAGCCTAGTTTGGTGGTGTACAGAGAAGAGCTGACAAAATATTATAGAGTGTTTCCTAGAAGTGCATGATGAGACCCGCCGGGGTGTTTCCGAAAGAGAGGCTTTTTTTTTTTTTCCTTCCCCCTAAAAGATTGTGGACTCCTTTGTACGTCTTTCTTTTGATCTCACAAAGAGAATGCAATATACATATATGTGTTTGCTCTCCACACAAGAAATGCCAGGGCCCGTGCAATGTAATATAAGGCTGGTTAGCCCTTATAATACTTAGTTTTGCTGTAATTAATTGAAAACAGTTATTAGGTCGTCATTGGCGATAGCGTAAATAATTGCAGCAGATTTTTACTTAAAATTGACCGGTCACGGAGTGATAGATCGATTCGAGGTATAAAAATGGTGTATCAAAACATCAATGTCGATTATTTGAAATATTGTAGTCGAATCTTTTTATTGCTTCATCGGTTAAGTGTCTGAAAGTGCTGTGTTCCAACATATATTTATGTTGTCAATACTGTCAAAACTGTCAGTTTTATTACAGTGGATTTGTAATACATTTCGGATTTGCTCATTTACATAAAATGTCCACCCTAGATACCCCTCCTTTTCCCCACCTCTGGAAATCTATGCCAGTTTTGTGAAAGGATTCAGGACTCATAGCTGGAAAAAAAAAATTAAAAAAAGACCAAAAAAGGGAGCAGATATTGCTTCATTAAGTCCAATTTAAACATCCTTTGGAAAGCTTGGTCTATTTCTAACTTGCCGTAAGAGGGAATTTCCCTCCCCTCCTCCTTATTTCTTCATTAGAATTTGAACACTTTCTACACTCACACCTAGTTGAAACCCTGCAGGAGAATTAAGAGGCTGTGCAGGGAGCCAGCGACGAGCCCAAGCCCACCTATGAATGCCGAAACTCTCCCCACAAGAGCTACAACCTTGGGGTTGGGTCCTGCTAGAAACAAGGAGACAAAAGGGGCAATAAATGTGTATGTTCCTTTCGTAACGATTTGGAGCCCAAAACTTAAATTGGTAGCAATATTGGGCATTTGATGCCCCCTCACTCCCATTTTATCAATGTCTGATGTGCTCTGTTTATTTGCTTTAACTGTAAGCACTGATTTTTTTTACCAGCGTGGTGTCAGACGCCTCTCTCTAATTGTCTCCGAGAGCCCAGCTGAGGAATGGAAAAACTCAAGAATAAATAAATCCATTTACACACTAAACTCCCTTCAATTGAGCAAAGTAGGAAAATTAGCCAAATAACTTTATTCCCCACCCGTTTCGGGAGGATAAGGTTGTTTTAAAGGCACAGGGGGGAGGATCTACTATTTTCTTTTTTTTTTTTTTGTTTTTTTTTTTTTTTTTTTTTTCCCTCCCAGGGATATGTATGTTTAAAGAGATGCCGAAGATATTTCTGAGTTCACGGGGAAGAAGGAAAGGTTGGTTTGGGGAACGGCAGCGCGGCTGGCAGGTATTTTAATGACCATCCCTTCCTTTGAACACTTTCAATTTCTCTGGTTCTATTCATGCGGAATATCTTCCCCAGACCAAGTATGATTTCTGTTGTAATTCTTGTGTGTGTTTGTGATCACTGCTGAGGTAAATTGAGAAGTAAGCTGCGCGAAAGTAGGAAATCGCCCCTGGGGTGCTTTGTTTACTTTGGTTTTTAAAATCCTGCTAGGAGATGGTTTCCTCAGTGTGTGGCAAGTGTTTCTTCAAGAAATTCATCAGCCCTTCTACAATTACTTCGAGCTTCGAGGGAAGAGAGCTGCCATCACTTTCTCACATCCCAAGGTGTTGCACGGAGGAGAGAAGAAAGGGCTGTAGCATTTAATTATGATGGCGGGGGTGGTGGGGTTGGGGAAACGGAGGCATCAGAAAGCCTTCCCAAGTGTGTACCTGGTAAAGAAAAATCTATGCGGGTTTGTTTGGGAGACGTGTGCCATTCAGAGATGAGGAAAGAACCCCATCTTGTGCAGTAATTAGTCTGAACAATAAACATAATTGGAATAAAATCAGTAGGAAATTCCTGCGTTTTTAATTGCGTTTCATTTTGTGGTAAGCCGTAAAATTATGAATGCCTCTCAATTAAACACTATCCACTTGTAAAGCATTTAACAACAATTATTCCTTAATCAGTTGGAATGTTAGCCACAAATGATGCTGTTAAACATCAAAGGGACGCCTTAGACGTTACCTTTTAGTCATAAGTAAGAGGATTAATTTCTATAATTAGAGGGGATAAATATGTGCATAAATACATCTAATTTTTTTTTTACACATTCTCATCCTGTCTGGGAGAGCGTGGATCTTTGACACTGCCTGCACTCCCCGCTCTCCCCCGGCTTGGAGGCGGCGGGGTGCGAACATCCCTCCAGGGCTCCGGGGGGACCTGATCCTGCGTGCCGCTCTGCGGGGGTCCGCCACCACACGGGGGACTCGGGACCGAGCCCGATATGGACACAAGGCTTCAGAGGGATTTGCAGCTCTCCTTGCAATTTGTTTATTTTTTATTTTATTATTATTATTTTTTAACAGCACCTTGGGTCTACCTGGTGTTTCAGTTCCCTCGGGGGCAATTTGCCGCCCTCAAACGAAGCTCAAGATTTTAGTTAAATACCGCAAATAAAATTAGCATGACCTTGATCACACCCTGTATGTATATCTCATTTACCTAATGACTTTATGCCACGTACACAGAGGGTCAATTTCCTTTTAACCTTTCCCATTGCTGCAGTAAGCATTCTTTTATAATCAATGGCTGTTTGAATAATCAATTCACATTTTATGATCCCTGACAAACTCAATATACGTTTGCCTCGTTTCAGCAAAGCAGCCGGCCCTTTCTGGTCGGCGTTTCCAGGTCCGAAGAGTTTGCGGCGGGCGCTTTCCCGGCTCCCCGGGCAGCCGCGCAGGTCACCCGCTGCCGGGCTCCGCGGGGGCCGCGGGACGGGGCTTCGCTCCCCCCGCTCCGCTCCGCCGCTTTGGCCGCCTCCGCGCAGGGCCCTGCCGGGCAGACGGCCTCCGTGAGAGGAGGCGCCAGACACCAAGGCGCAGGTTTGGACAGTCGGGCTGCCCGGCGGTCCCCGCATCTTTCTAGCTCTGCAAATCCAGTTGCACGTGTTTTTTTTTTTTTTTTTTTTTTTTTTTTCACTCGGTCAACCCAACATAGGCCGTTTTGCCGCTACATCCCTCTCGTCTCGTCCCGTCCCACCCGGTCTCCTTCCGAGGAGTAAGCACAGCAAGAGCCAGCAGCCTGGGACTGTCCGCCTGCCTGCATTCGCCGGGACGAAGTTCTGTCCAGACGTCCGACCTCCGTAAGGACTTCGAGGGGAAGCCTGGTGTCCTCGGCTACATCGGCGCAGGGGAAATCTCGAATCAATCTTGATATTAGACTAACAGTGCCGCCGGTGTTCACGGGTATCTCGTTACCACCTTTATCGCCTCTCCCAGCCGCCCGCAAAACAGGGAATCGGGAAACTGGTCTCAGAAGCGCAGCCCCCAAGTACAGCTCGAGTGTAGAAGTGTGCACGGGATGGGGGGAGGGGGTAGGGGGTTGAGTAGGGCAAGCTGAACTTTGCAAACGTTTTTTCTATAAGTAACTCACATTTGCTGTGATCTATGGTGTGAGTCAGGAACCGAGACTTAGTGCAACCCTGTTCCCTCCACTGGATAATTAATGCTGATTCATAGCGGTTTGTACCTACGAATGTGTGTTTCGTTTTTCTGTGAAGGGTCCTTGGTTCTTTGGTATGTTGTTATTCCCTGAAAGGTAATTGCACTTGATATTCTCTCGGGGAAGGCTCATTAGCCAAGGGCAGGGTGGTGTTGCCAATCTCAGACTCTTTCAACAATTCAATGCAAACATTTGCCCCAGAGGTTTACTACAGCTCTCACAGCTCATGACATAGCCCTTGCATACAGACTTTCCCTTAAGAAATCTTATGTCTAAAAAGAAATACATATGTACATATTTTCTACCCAAGCAGGAAACATTTTAGTTTAAGCAGGTTTAGTTTAACTCCTCCCTGTAAGCCTTCAAAGCTTGAACAAGAAGATTAGATGTGTTGCCTTGGACTGCAGGAGTTTGCCCTCCCTCTTATCAGAAGATAATTGGGACACAATCATGGATGAAACAATAGAAAAGGCAGCACATCTCCCACTCCTCCATAGGCACTCTACACTCTGTTAACATTTACAAAATGTATGTTGAAACCACTTTTTGCACTGCCCACCATTACAGACCTACACTTGACTTCTTTCTCACACATGCTGGCTGTCATCTCTTTGGCTCCTTTCATCTTTCCTATTAAATTAATTATCTCACTAATGTAAGGCTATGAAACTCAGGTATAAGGTAAGTTAGGGAACATACATTACTTAATCCATACTATTTTATGAAAGTGAAACCTCCATGGCAATTTTTACTTTATTTTTTTCCATTTGTTGTTCATCATTCAAAACATATTATTCTCTTTTAAGTCTCGGCAGGTTGAGCAGCAACGATTCACAGTAACATTGCAGAGAATGGGAAGATCCAGTTCTCACAGGAGAAAACTGTCCCCACAAGACTGATGAAAAGGGAGCAGAGGGACAATGTGTAGGCTTAAGAAGTTCTCAGACATCATCAGATTTTCCATGTTAGAGTAAAAGAATCTAGGCACCTGTATTCACAGTGAATTAGATGGTGTATTCTCCCTGGTAATGTTGTTAAAGGGCAGAGACTGCTCCTAACAACAAAACCTATGTTTAAAGTGTACCTCTCAACATTTACTGTGTTTACATACCTCCACTCACCTATGTTTTTCCCTTCAATGCCAAAAAGCTCAAAAAGCAAGACTCATCTGTGCTGTATCCCCACTGACTTTAGTACATTAGAAAGGAAATTGCCCTACAACATGTGACTATATAACAAAAATCTAGACACTGGGATGTTGCTGTTTTTAATCCTTACTCTCAGAAGGACTGTCAGCCAGTCTATAGGCCTCATCTATTAGGAGGATCAAAAGTTCATAGAAAAGCACCTCAATGCTGTGAGTCTTTGTCAACAGTGTTTTCTATGCTGACAGCCTTTAGTTATCGTCAAATCCAAACCTCTCCCCCAAAGTCCCATTGACTGAAGAAGAATGGGAATGAAGGATCCAGCGCAAGATGTTGTAAGGTGGTTTTGCAGGGTGCTAGGTACGTCTGTGCAAAGTACTCAGCTTTCCACGTCCTACTGATAGTAAGGGGGGACAGCCACCACCATTGCAGTAAGCCCTTAGTACAAGGAAAAACTATTTCGTCGTGCATTGGTGATTTCACAGCCATGATTTGGTTCCACACTTAAAGTATCTCTCGTGTCATGGTGGTACATTCTACTCTTTCAAAAGTATTTTTTTAAATGAACAGGCTCTTCAACGATGAAACATGAGCAAGTTAATGTACACTAAAATTTAATTTTTAAAGTATATGCTAAATTTAAAACTTGCCTCATGCATTTATAAACAATCACTAATAGTTCTATTGATCAGCAACATAAATAGCTCTAGCACAAGCTTTTCTTTGATGTAGATAAACATAAACAGCATTGAAAAAAATAACACAGAAGTGATTGTCCTGTACTCTTACCTTGAGGCTATATTATGATCACAATAAGACATATCTAGGCATGTGTCATCCTGGATAATACTATTTCTTGGGTGTTTGAGGGCACACAATTTTACCTTGGACTTCACAACAGCTGAGACGTGCCATTTAAAAGCATGATCCTGGCATTACTGAAAAAAAAAGCCTCTACTAAGCTGTATATAATTATTAACCTATATATGAGATTAAAAAAAATCTTTATGTTAAATAGTCAGATAATTTTATTTCCGTTATTTGTATGCAAAGCTAAAAAGCAAACGTGAAGCATTCTCTTTTGTGGAAGAGATGATATTAATTTGAAATGAACTCTTGGATGAATGTAGTGGCATTTTTTGGGCTCAGATCTCTTAGTCCCAATTGCAATCCCCACATCAGAGCAGAGCAGTACAATCAATTCTCAGAGGGAAAGTGCTCTTCAAAATATTCACCAAGAATAGCTTAGGAAAACAGTTTCCAGACTAAGAGTTATTCACAGTATGTTCTTTTGGGCTTTTCATTTCATTACAGTGATGTGTCGTTGGTCACCTATCACACTTGCTCTATTTCCCAATAGGTTGGTTGAAATTATTTAAGCAAGAGACTAAATGAACAATAAAGATGCCCAAGAAATACTACTGTCTGTGTCTGGATGCTTTTGTTTTGTACAGGCGTTCATCCAAAGCCTGATTTTGTCTCTGTTTCATTTGATAAGAGTAAGATATGTATTCACCTGACATTTGTTCACAGGAAAGTCCTGCTTGCTTCGATGTTCACATATGTGGTCACAAACTTGATCAAACCAAGAGCCATTTAAATCCCCTGGAGCTACTTTGTGAATAGAGTTGCAGTATGAACCCAGGAACATAACCAGTTTTGTCACTGTAGGTTAATTTCAGCTTTCAGACCTTATGGAAAAATCATCAATTGCCTTTTCTTCCCCCTCTCCGTGATTTAGCTTCAGCTCACTTTCCCTGGAAAGCAGCTTTTGATACTCAACTAAGATGATATTGTTTGATCCAAAAACAAATGTCTTTTTGCTGTTGTTTCCAGACTTCATTCATTAAAGAAGGTCCTGTCTGCAGCCAATATGTTCATGGTAGTTTTTGCTTCCCAAAATAAACATCTCTCAAGATTCTTAGCATTGAGAGAGGCATTGCTTTCATTACATAATCTTCTGTACATGGGAAAAACAATACAAAGATCTTCTTGGCCCTGCTTTCCTTGGGCATCTAACAGTTCAATAGTCTTTTTTTTTTTTTTTTTTTTTTAAGATTAAAAAGCATGCAAAGAAGGGGATTTTGAACTTGCTGTGCTTCAATTATTATACTTATAGATGGATTATTTTCTTTCCCATGAAAGAATGTGTTATTATATCAGTATGGTTGAGGAGTTATTCTATTGGATTTACCGTAGCCACAAATATAAGTAAAATTAAGTGGTTTTTTTTTTTTCCTTTGATAATAAGGTGTAACTAGTGAATACTTAAAAGTCAGAGGGATGAATTCTTAGTTTCTATTGACGATCGGAACTGTCCTAAAACATAGCTTGAAACATTAGGACAAGAGGGCTTAGCCTTGATATTTTTTTCTGTATAAAGTACTAAATAAACCCATTACTGTTCCAATGAAATATGCTAAATGGCATTGATGTGAACTCAGGGACAGAGAGAAAACAGCAAAAAAGAGTTCATGGACCTAATTTTCTTCACTTAAGCAGGAGAAACTCTAGTGACATTAATGGAGTTACAGTGATATAAAACTGTAGTAAGGTGAAAACTGAACAACTTGTGTTTCACTAGACGCTCTTGCTTTAAAACCAGAGTTTACTTCACTAAACAACCTGCAAATAAACACAAAGCAAAGGGCAAATGAGACATATTACAAGTAAGCATGCATGCAAAAAAGGTAAGTGCAAATTAGGTTTGAATATTCATGAGTCACAAATCATTGACAGTTTGAAATAATGCAAACCAGCTTTATAAATGAGGTTAAAGCAAGGGACATCAAAGAAAGGCATTGCTAAATCAATAGCAACTTGATTGTGCATATACTTGTAAATTGTGGTTACAGTTTTTGTGACATGGGAGAAAAATGTAGTGAAGAAGGGACACATAAATATTCTTTTTGAATGTGTTATATTTTTGCAATTCAGCATTGTACTTGGAGATCTACTGTGTATAAAGTGACCAGATATCATTTTTTAATTTTTGCCCCAAGAGAATTATATTTTCCTTTGAGTATCCAATCTCCTGTGTTGTGTTGCTTAGTATGACAAAAAATTCAGTTGTCAACAATACCTGAACAGCAATACTGTAAAATAGAATAATTACTTACTTTGCTTGACTTCAGTAGAAAGATCACCTGCTAATCAAAGTACTGTCATAAAATCATAGTGAGTGGAGGTTATCTACTTGTTTCAGAGAATTTAGTTCTCAGAAGTGAGAATCAGATGAGTTGCAAGTCTCAGAGCAAATTGCTGGAGCATAGGGATTTAAAAGAATGATAGCCTGAAGGATGGCCAGTCTGACCATTTAAATCAGAGCTTCTTCATTTTTCTGACTTTAAGCATCGATAAAGTATCGGATCTCCCATCTTATTTGTGAGATCTGTGGCTATTTGAAATTGAATGGTTGAAAATGTTGATGAGAACACAGAACCAATGCAAAACTGCCAGAAGTTACCTGCCTGTTTAAAATTACTCCGGGGTTTTTGTTTCTCCTAAGAGTTTATATTTTGATTATTTAACACTCACTATAATATACTAAATGATTCCCTTTCTTCAATGTCCTTTGCATCCACTGTGACATCCTTACTCTCTGGTATTGACAGATAAAGCTTCATTTCAAGTTAAGCTAAATATATGCTTTTACCAATACAGATAGTAAAACCAAGCAGGGATATCAATTGGAAGTGGTATAGAGTACTCTGGTTCTTTAAGAAGGCTCATGTGACTTCTTGCAGTGCTGCCTTTAAAGCATACACTCACATGAATGAAGCTGGCAATTAACTCATGTCAAAACACTGTAGAAGGAGAAACCCAGATGTTGAGCAATTTAGGAGAGGGATAACCTCATGTCCTCCCCAGTCTGCTACATGAGCTTGTCAGAAGCTGATGTGTCTCTCATGCCATCACAATATCAAAAGATACCTGTATGTACCATATTTAAATTCAGAGAGTTTTCTGCAATAAATTCTTGAAATCTGCGTATTCCTCATCATTAATAAACAACAGATAAGTTAGAAAGAGCCACTGAGGAATGTTAAAGGCCGAATTACTGTTTCAGGGACATTTCCTCTGACCTTCAGAATCTGTGGAGAGATAAATGAATCTCCCTTTAGGCAGAGCAAAAGGGAAAGTTACCTCTTGGGCATGACAGAGAGCTTGAAAGCAAGCCTTAGATTTCCTTCTGGCTTTCTCCCTGTGACTGTCTAGGTATATCACAGAAGAATTATACATCTTCTTTCATATCTATAAAATGAAGTTTACAATATATAGCTTTGTGGTGTTGTGACATGGAGTTCAAGAGAATATGAGATCCTCTGATGGACAGGTACCAGGATGTGTTGAGCACATAAATTTTGTAATTCTTGTTCAAATCTCTATCTTCAGATTACATAATACTGCAAGTTTTGTTTGTTTATAACCCTTTGCAACTTCAGTGAAACACATTTAATTTAAATAAGAAATTACCATCTCTTTAAAATAGAAATTACTGTAAAAATTGTGTGTGCCTATAAGCAAAGGAAAGAAATACCAAATATCTTCTATGCTTCTTAGACTTACATTGCACTCATCATCAGTCATCATTCTTTCACTTCTCTCTTCTTTGTGGACCTTTCTGTATCTCCCACCAACAAAATTCCTCTAGTGGTCATTTGTGAGCCCTGCTTTAAGTCTACTGATACTGATTTCTGGCCTGTGACTGAGGATGGGAACTTTTACAGGGCTAACATTGTATGTGACTTGAAGCAGGCAATGCAGAGCAGATCACATTAGACCATATGAATCCCTCATCTCTGTTATGAATCATCAAATCAGAGATCTGTCTTGCTGTATGTAATCTACATTTATACCAAGTACTCGACTTTTTGATGAAAAATCCTGTGCTTACATTTTTTTCTGTATGATCATTTGCCTGTCTGTTTCGCACCTCCTTTCCTCCCATTGCCTCAGATAAAACAGGACAGTAGGTAGCTCTCACTGGGGCAAAATTTACCGGAGCTGGTTTCTGAGTTTCCTATGCAGAATTTCACCTTTAGCTGCACTTTGGGGAAAAATAGATTTCTTTTGTATTTCTAAGCTTTCACTCGTTCCAATTACAGCGTACATCAGATTTCTTTGGGCATGAGGGACAAAGCTGTAACTATCTCCACTGTTCTCTGATGGTAGGTTCCTCAAACTCTTTCCTGAGCAAGGCATGGTTTATCCACATTTGAATTATTCAAGTCTCTTGTGGGAGAGAGAAAAGGTATAATAGCGGGGTTCATGTCCACATCTCTGTGGTTACTGTCTACTCGGACAGACATTCCTTCTGAAAACACTCAAGATCATGTTTGGGTGTGGTTGCCTGGGAGTGAGCTGGGAGTAAGATGAGAAGACGTTATTGCTACTTTTTATCTCCCTCTCTAAATTATCCTGTGCTGGCATTTTTCTGTGGATCTTTGATCAGAATTCAGGAAGGTAAAAGGAGAAGACCAAAGTCCCAAACTAGGTCTCTTAGTCACCTCATCCAGGCACCAGAGAGAGGAATGGAAATAAATACAGCAGTCCTAATAACCTTGTACCTGATGAAAGGCTGCAAAGGTGAGCAGAAAAGGGATGGCTCCAAGTAGGAGATATCAAACTCTGTGAACAGTCAACAGGTGACCCACTAACACCTAAAACCTATAATGCAGAGTCTTGGCCAAAGTGTCAGATGGAAGCAGGGAAAATGATGTAAGCTATAAAATGGAAGACTTTGCAGACAATTCACCATCAACAGTGACCTTGGACCCATAAGTCACTGTGCAGCCCTGGGGCACTGAGGGCCTGAAGATGAGTTTTTTGCTCAAACATAAGTCCATAGTGTTTCCAGTGATGACACTGTTGCTACACTATCATTATAGTAAAATAAATAGATGAAAAATGAATGGAAATCATATAGGAAGTTCCTAGAACACCTCTCACATATCTAATAATCTATAACGCCAGACAACTTCCCTTAAATATGTAATATACCTGTAAGTTCCTCTTTGTTGACACAAGAAAACCACTCTACTGTTGGGATATATATGTCCTGTATTTTTTCCCTGCTATGTTTAATGCAAATACTAATGCTTCAGAAATAAAAAATAATTACATAATACATTTTCTCTTTAAAGGAAGTCTGGTAATTGTCAAATCCTAGTTGTCAATACAATATTAGATCATGTGTGACCTAGACTTCATGTGTCAAAAAGTAAATTTGTCTCCTTCTGTTATTTCAAATTTCAGGAGATAGAGACATAATCCTCACTGATCAACTGGAAACAAAAATGCTTTACCTTTTGTTATTTTGATGCCATCTGTTAGAATAAACCAAATGCCAAACTTACTACATACACAGGGCACTAAAATGGCTTTTTAATTTGGCTTGCATATTTCAAGGAAAGCAATGTCTTTCTATATACTCTGACTTCTTTACATGAATTATTATGTACTGCAAGTGACATCTACTGGAGAAAGCAGAACCAAATACCTACTCAACAAACTTTTTTTTTGCTATTAAAAGGACCTCCCCTCCAGGAAATACAGCTGTTATTTAATAGAAAATTTTCATCTATGTCCATCAAAATGAAGTTGCATAAGTGTTTTAAGGCTAGTTAAAGCAAAACTGTAAGACTGTCCTTTTCATAGTATGGAAAGATTTAATTATTTTTTTGTTTATAAAGAAGCTGTTAATATCACAAATTTTCTGATTTTGCAAGAAAAGAATTTTAAAAAGTAACAGCTAATCACACTGTGTAGTCATGTTTGGTGCTATAAAATTACTCAGGACATAGGAAAATATTCACCAAAAGGAACGTGGCTACAGATTCAAATCTCAAACTTGCATGTTAACAGACATTATACTTAAAAAGAAATTTACTTGAAGACCTAACGCAGAAGCATACTATTGTCAGTAGTATTGACAATGTTACCTAGACAGTCTGACAGTCTGTCCATTTTTAACATTACTTACTGGTTGAAGTTATCTATTGGGGTACATATTCATGAATACTCACACTATGTTAAAACACTTGCAATCTGTTCCTATCAAATGTTGCATGAGTTTGGTGCTTGAGAGCAACATGTTTCAAAAAACCCTCTTCTTTCAGTGAAATATGGTAAAAATCCCAGAAACACTGGGCTGATTCAGAAAGCTGTGAGCTCAGAAGCTCAGTGCCACTCAGAGCTCCTGTGAGTGTCATTACTTCCTAATATGGGCTCTTGAATTCCTGCTTAAAAGCCAGTTCAAGTGCTTGGATAGATGAAACACCAAACAATCCAAACTGTTCTTACTTGATTCCAACACAATGATGCCTAAACACAAATCCAATTGCTTTTAAAAGTGAGTTAGCAAATCACTTCTAAACCCATTGACAATTGGGAAGAAATTTCCCTAGTGTAGACCAAACCCTAGGGTTTATATGTATATTCCCCACCAAGTCTGGGAAAGAGTTTCTGAGCCAGGGAAATCAGTTCAGAAAGTAAATCAATAGCTAGCACCCATTTAAGGATTTGTTTATCTAATGCTGATCTTAATTCAGTTGCAATTTCCTCCATCAAATACATTTTCCTTGTATTTTATAAGGAAAATGTGATTCTAAAGGTTAGGCTTTAACACAGTGAAAAGGGACACCCTTTTATGCAGCAATCAAAAGACAATATATTTGTCTGTTTGGAACAAGTGCAGGAGGAGAGATACCAATAATTGCTGACGTGAGATTAAGTGGGTAATCTATGTGTAATATGCCTGGACTTGATTGTCCTCTCTAGCAGTAAAAAACCCTAGGGAAGAAGCTAAAGGAATGATATCAACCAAAAGATTTCTGTCACCTGAATTGGTCCAGTGCAAGTGAGTTTTATTCTTTCTCTACTCTGGCAGAATAGATTGTGGAAACAATTTCCAGGCCTGCTGGATTCTAGAGTTCAAAACCATCTGTAGGGGGACTGATCTTATGTGTTTTTCTGTGCTCTAAGTTCTTGGCAACTCACTCCATACTTTGGCAATGCTGATACATCCATATTAATTTGTCAATCTTCCCTAGCCAGTGGCTATCTTCTGGGATTCATATTTTCTTCATTAGCTATGGATAGATAAAGAGGAAGCTACATCTCGCATTTTGTCCTTTCAAATAACTTCTTCTCTATCCTTTATACTTAGGAGCCATCAGATTTCCAAAGTTCACATATGAAGTCCTGAGAAAAGCATGGTGCAAAAAGTTATAAGAAGGAAGAAAAATGATGATCTGAGTATGTAGAGCCTTTCACTTGTAATCTGGCACTCTTGCTAGAGTTTTAGGGTTTTGGGTACAGAACTGGGAAGATAATGACAACACGCAAAGTAGTGTTGATTTTAAAGCATAAATATTGCCTGTTAGAACTGATTTTCTCTGGACAGGTAGTATGCAAAGCTATCATGCAATGGGTTTAGTCAACTACAACTCGACTTCAAGCTTTGTCTTGGCATGTAATTTATAGTTTACAATATCCTATCTTGTCTAAGATCTCATTAGTGGAAATTGCTAGAAATGAATTCCTGTTGTGTGCATGATTTGAGCTCTGTCCTTCACAGCAGAGGCTCTTCAAATAGGTTTCCATTTCTGACCTAAACTAAGCTTTTCAAACATTGAAATTAAATTTCACTATCATCCTTTAAGCACTGCTTTTTAAATGTCTTACAAAAGTCTAAAATAGACATACATTTTTAGAATTTGAAAGGGGTACAGAGTCTAAAACGTCAGCCCTACACAATACTGTAGCTTCTTGCTGTAATAAGTCTCAATCATTTTTCTTCAGCAATTTCATTTTTCTTATTTTTTTTTAATAATTGCTAAATATAGCAGTTGCAGAAGTGAGAATGTAAATTGCCCATTGGAGAATTAATTTTGATTAGACTCTACTTTTACATTTTGATGCATTTATGCTGGTATAAGTGAAGCCTAAAGTGGTCAAAAAAGGATATGTAGGCAATAAGAGATAAAGCAGTATTACATATCACATTTTGGCCTGAAGTACCTATGAAGAATGATTGTAATGTACATGACAGCTATCGGAAAGAAGAATGTTTCCAGAAAGGCAGCTACTTAAAGGATGAATTAGAAAAACACCTCCATGATGGTGACAACAAGAAATATTTTTCTACAGGTGAAAAAGCCATCCTGTATGCTTGCTAACACATATTGTTTGACCACAGACAACAAACCATAGCCTCCTGACTATACTTTACAGTTAGGGACTACATAGCACTTGATTATGTATGTCTCAACTTTTGGTGTGAGGAATGTGAGTGCTTTTTCCTGTGGTTTTGCATGAGACACGTGGGAGCAAGTCTACATCTTCCATAAGATGTCAACCTGATTTCACAGAGTCTTGACAAATGTCCTCTGGGGAGGGGTATCCACAACCAAGTTAATGTTCTGGATTGCTCTTTGCTTTCTGACCTTTAGGTTAGCAGAGCTACGTTAGCAGGTATTTGTAAGAGTACACAAGCCCATCCCTCTACCTAATGTCTCTGCTTCTAAGGTGGCTAATGTGCATCTTTTACTCTACCTGAGGAGTCCAATATCTTCTCTGTCTGATATAGCCTTCCTTTCAAGGGTTTAGGATAAAAGAGGATACTAATCCTAATTGTGACCTGGTAGATTAAGATTTCCTATCTAGACAAAGCACAGCTGTTTAGAAACTCCTGATTTTCTGCTTTGAAAATTCATCACTGAGAGAAACTCATCACTGAAGCACAACATCTAGAGAAGTGCCATTACCATATAACAACTAAGTCTACAATTTACTTCAGATTCACCTTCTCATGTTGGAGATGTCAGTGTGACCAAGGATTGTAACCTAGTTTCCAGTCTTCCAACTTTAACCTTGCAAGATGTGGCATTTGAGTGAGTCCATTTGCTTATCCAGAAGTTTATCAGAAAAAATCCTCAAGCTCTTTAATCTACTCCTTTGGATTGAAAATTTCTCAAGCACATGGTTCCTCTTGGATCTTCTGACATATCCACCCAATGCAAGAGTAATCAAATGAGGACTGAGTCCTCTGGATACTCTTGCAGGGAAAGTCTTCAATCTCTGCTGCAGAGAAGTGTCAGTATCTCCTAATGCACAATATCAAAAGAGTCTATAGCAAGCATATGAATGATATACCCTGGAACAGTACAACTTTTTGTTATCATAATAAAGATAAAATACTGAGATGAAAAAAAGTATGCGAATAACAATTCCATATGCTTTAATTTAGTTGTAAAAATAATTACATTGAAAAAGAGAGAAAATATTTTAGATACATAATTTCTTAACCAGTTTTCAGGAACAAATACATAAAACATTTATTTGACATTTATATGTCTGATAAACTGTGAAATCAACTGTCCTGAATCTCTCATTTTATATTGCATAGTAATACTGCATATTATTAATGAAGCAGAAGGTTCTGAGACTGCAGTATGTAGGCAATGTTGTTTGCATGTCATACTTTTTGCAAGATGATACTATGGTCCAGAAACTCAAGTTACAAATGTAATTTAAAAGTAATTAAAACATACATTTCATCAATAATGATGAATTTATTTTCAGAGTTCTGATGTGACAAAGACAGGTACTCATCAAAGATTCTTCATGCTGCAAGGAGGCCTGTTGCTGGAAGCCTCTCATCATGTTGTATATATAAAAAAAAGATGTATAAAATATATGGACATTTCATAAACTCAAAGTACGATCAAGTGTTGAAGCTGTAGACCCTGAAAAGTTGTTAAAATTTGCTGCTATGCCAGAAATTCTGTAGGTCACATTAAGATTATATCTTTACAGGTGATGACTGTCTTCTTCATTAGTTGACTGCTCTTGTCATGGTATTTTTGTCTTGTCTTTTGGAATAGTCTTCATGGCTGCTGGTGCACATATTTGAAGCTGTGAGTATGGCCATTACCATCCTTTTAGGAAGAATCAGAAAATCATTTCACTTGGAAAAGACTTTCAAGATCATCAAGACCAACTGTTAACCTAGCACGGCCACATCCACTATTAAACAATATCTCTAAGCACTACATCTGTATGTCTTTTGAATACCTCCAGCGATGATGACTCAATCATTTCCTTGGGCAGCTTGTTACAGTGCTTGATAACCTTCTCAGTGAAAAAAAAAATTCATAATATCCAAACTAAACCTTCCTTGGTGTAATATGATGACATTTCATCTTGTCCTGTTGCTTGTAGCTTGGCAGAAGAGACCAAAACCCATCCTGACACAATCCGCTTTCAGGTAATTGTAGAGAGTGATAAGATTCCCCCTCAGCCTCCTTTTCTCTAGGCTAAGAACCCTAGTTCTCTCAGCTGGTTCTCATAAGACTTGTTCTCCAGACCTTTCAGCAGCTTTGTTGCCCATCTTTTGACACTCTCCAGCACCTCTTTTCTGTAGTGAGTGGCCCAAAACTGAGCACAGTATTCATGGTGTGGCTTCATCAGTGTTGAGTACAGCAGGACAGTCCCTGCCCTGGTCCTGCTGGCTACATAATTGCTAGTACAAGCCAGCATGCTGATAGCCTTTTTAGCCACCTGGGCACACTTCCAGTACATATTCATCGGGCTGTTGACCAACATCATCAAGTCCTTTTCTTCTGTGCAGTTTTCCAGCCACTCATCCCCAAGCCTGTAGTGTTGCATGAGGCTGTTGTGATCTAAGTGCAAGACCTGGCAACTTGGCCTTGTTGAACCTCATAGAATTGGCCTTGGCCCATCTATCCAACCTGTCCAGATGTCTTTGAACATCTTCCTACCCTTAAGCAGATCAACACTTTTGGCCAACTTGGTGTCTGCAGACTTACTGTGAGTGTACTTGATCCTCTTGCTGATATCATTGACAAAGNCTTTTCTGTAGTGAGTGGCCCAAAACTGAGCACAGTATTCATGGTGTGGCTTCATCAGTGTTGAGTACAGCAGGACAGTCCCTGCCCTGGTCCTGCTGGCTACATAATTGCTAGTACAAGCCAGCATGCTGATAGCCTTTTTAGCCACCTGGGCACACTTCCAGTACATATTCATCGGGCTGTTGACCAACATCATCAAGTCCTTTTCTTCTGTGCAGTTTTCCAGCCACTCATCCCCAAGCCTGTAGTGTTGCATGAGGCTGTTGTGATCTAAGTGCAAGACCTGGCAACTTGGCCTTGTTGAACCTCATAGAATTGGCCTTGGCCCATCTATCCAACCTGTCCAGATGTCTTTGAACATCTTCCTACCCTTAAGCAGATCAACACTTTTGGCCAACTTGGTGTCTGCAGACTTACTGTGAGTGTACTTGATCCTCTTGCTGATATCATTGACAAAGAAACAGAATGGGCCTCAGCACTGAGGCCTGGGGAACATCATTCATGACTGGTGAAATAAATATAAGAAATAAATGCAAACTGAGACCCAAGAGCTCTAGGCCCAACACTGATTAGCTTTGTGTCCCCAAACAAGCTGTGTTGTTGTCTGTCTCAATTCTCTCATCTGTGGAAAGGGAATTATAATATTTTTCTCATAAGATGCTATAAAAATAATTAACGAGCCACTGTGGAAACACTCATGAAGAAATGAATAATATGTGTATTTTATGTGGGGTTTGGATGGCAGGATTATAAATTAAGCTGGGACCCACACATGGAGTGGAAAAGATAAAAGGAAATACAGAACAGGAGACTCATTCCAGACAATACACAAAGTAGGGTAATAGTTCTGTGAAAAAAAAAAAAAGAAAGCGTGCACACACAATTAAAATGTGTGGCATAACGCATGAAAATAAGACAACACAATGTTACACTGGCAAGTTTCCTTCTTGCATTTTCTATCTTGCAAGGCACTTTCAACTATTTGACTCTACATGTCATTTTGTATTTCAGTTTATCAAGACAATTGTAATGGGTCAAGAAAACCTGGAGTCAGAAATCAAATATGAACATATCTATCCATTCCTGTAATAAACCAGCCCAAGTCATTTTTATGGTCAGATCCTCAACTGCTGTGAAAGGGGAAAACTCTACCAAAGTCAATGGAGCTGCATTCAATTTAACCTGTCTTGGGACATCGCTCTTAATTCTTTAACAAGCTTTTAATGTTAGCCATGTGATTTCCATCTTAAAATCCCTGCAGGCAAGTCTTGGATGTATTGGGGAAGAAAACTGGAGAATTTTTCTTACTTTAAATTTTTTTATCTGACATTGTTATCCTTTTCTTCAGAAACTCAATATTCATTTGAAAATTAAAAATTGTACAGTTACAGAAAACCCTTTGAAGCTGTGAAATGGACAATAACTGTTTCTGAGTAGCATTCTTGTATCTGAAGAAGCTCTGGAACATTTCCTTTGTGCGGAACAATTCATTAACACTGTCAAGGCAGATACTTATTAACAAAAACATCAAGAGTCTGAAAGCATCAGTCTTGGGAATTTCAGGTACTTGTCTCTTGTGCTTGATTATGGATACATCTGAACATTGCTGCAAAACCCGATAAACCCAAAAGAGACTGTCAGGCCTTTTATTTTTCCAGGTCAAGCTTTATCATCTTGAGTTGGAAAAACATTAACAAAACACAAGCATACTCATCTTCTTTCCAGCTTTGTAAATATTAAAAAAACCCAAATCTGAAAGTCAGAAAATTAAAAGTACAGAAAAACACAAACTACGTAGAGGCTGGAATAAATGGAAAAGATCATCTAGGTAGAATAGTCCTATGCTCTACATGGAAAGCTTGTCTTCTGATTTTATCAAATCTCCTTTGAAGGACATGTAGACATGAGGCATTAAGTACCTTTAGGGAAAAACTTTCCCTTCATCTCATTGTCCTTGTGACTTACACTTTGTATTTAATTTTTATATACACATTTTTTTCCCCTTCTTTCAAGTTGTTCCTTAACACGCCATTTCCAACATCAGTTAATCATCTCTTCCTCCTTTTGGACTAACATCATTTCAATGTTTAAAGATTGTTATCATAGCTTCTTTTCCTTAAGTTATAACCATGAAATACCCTTAGCCTGTCAAAGAATAGATCACACTTTGTAATATTTTTTTTCATCATTTCCTAGAGTCTCTTTAAGACACTGTGCATACTGAACATGATAGAAAATTAATTTATTTGCAGAAAGGGAATGCAAGAACAACAACAAAAAAGAGAATTGAGGGGTATTCTGTATTAATTGACTTCTCTAAATAGCACAGAATTTGTCTAATGACAAGTAGAACACTACATCAGCTATTAGCAATAAACAAATCCAAATATTAATTCACATCTCTCTGTTTTCATTAATAGATCTGCTACTTGTGCAACATTGTTAAATTGAAACCTCATGTCCAATATGTTCTTACCTCTCACTCCAAAACTTTTCCACATTAATGTTCTTCCTGTAAAATGTTCCTTTGATTTAATGCCAGATAGTATTTTCCTCCATGTGTATTATTTTACATTTATCCACATTAAATTGCATTCATTTCAATGCTTTCTAAGCTCCTCTGATGTTTGCTATTTCAAGTCCTTCCTATTTTGGTATCATTGCTAAATATATTCATTGTACAATTTCCTTCATCTTTAAGATCAATAGGGTAAAATCATTACTTTAATGGCTTGATTTTCAAAGATGCTGAGCACCTGTCTCTCCCACAGGCTCCGTTTGTATTTGTGTACAGAACTGAGCAAGTAAAATTACTTTTTTTGGTTTCATGGTGGAAAAAAATATAATTTCTGAGTCAAGCTAAAGCAAAATTGTTTTTTCTTGTATCTCTGAAATGTAAACTAAAGTCCATTCATTTTGTGTTATTATATTGTGTTTGTTCATTTTGTGTTAACCAAATCTTCTTTCAACCCAAGGAGAAACATTTGGTTTCATTTTTGTTGAAAGAAATGTTATTTTCCCAAAAAATAAAAAAAAAAAATAGATGCATTTTTAAGAGAAATAGAGTTTTAAATAGAAAATCCCTACTTTATTTTTTATAAAATATTTAGATGGAATAATTTATTTCATTTTCGTATTTAACCAGATGTCATGAATTTGACACAAATTATCAATTTGTTTTATTTCCTTTAGTCTGGGAAAACTAGGTGCTAAAACAACCAATTCCTGAACTGACAAATAGAAAATTAACTGTAGGAGACTCCAGTTCCAATTGCTCTTCCAGGAGCTATGTCACATGTATGGCTCAGCTGGGACTCCAAATTCCTGCTTTGGCCAGGTTTCTGTTCCCAATTCTTTCCTGACCCTGACATGAATATGCTCCCCTCTTCACTTTTGTTTTCTTGTGGAAAATTTGAACTCTATTCCATCATCTGCCCAATAGCTGGTGTAGGGGGGAGGTTTCTGGAACTGTTGTCTTTTGGTCTGATATCCAATAGCATGAAGATCTTATGGCAATTTTGAACTGGAAGTAAAGAACTAAGATTTTCACTTGAATTCAGCTCATACATACTAAAGATGTGTTGTAAATTTCTCCTGTATTAATTCTTCTAGGTGCCCCCTTAATTGTCAGAAGATAAACAAGTGTGGACACAAATTTTGATCTATGGAGCATACTACTTTCTATTTTATTCCAAACCCATGAAGCAGAGAAATACTAAAATCAGTTCTTAGCTTAGCAGAGAGAGAATACTCAATACTCCCAAGTAGAAAAATCCAAACTCTCTTTAACATACAAGCGAAAGTTGTGATAACAATTGATAGGTCACTTGTGTAAAGATATTTTGGACAACGGTTACATGGTAGAATATTCACCTTAAACACTATTCCAGCACTCTCCTACCTACAACTAAAACATTATGCCCTTAATTTCCATGACAAGATGGATTTTCAAAGACATCTCATGGGAATCAAAACAGTAATTACCTGTTCATCAGGCTCAAGAAGTATGAGCTCTCATTTTATAGAGAGCTGATTAAAATAGATTTGGGAGATAAATACAAATATACAAAGAGGTGGGAAGAATCCCTAGGTAGAGAGATAATAATGGCCTGTAATTTGGCACAGAGCAACTACTTCTTCCATATATATTATTAAAATAAACTAATGACAAAATGTTAGTTACCTCTTCTTCATACACTATGAAAATACATATGGAGTTTTCCAAGTCTGGTTGAAGAGGATGAAGAGAGGAATAAAAGATCTGTTTTCTGCCTTTAGTAAGAACGGTCTTATAACCCAATTGAAAATCCAGTATCAACATTGAATTTTGAAGTTTCAGAACTATTGGAGTTAGGATGCTTCATCAAACATCTGCTAAATTTGGGAAAGAGTCAGTGAGAGAATATCTGTCAAACTAAATATTTTGAGTCCATTTCCCTGACTAGATGTCCTGGTCTGCTGAGTCATGACACATGACTATCAGAGGATGGTAGAAGAAGGAGCCACAAGTGTCAGATAACTGTTGATCTGCATTGATGTAGATATCTTGGCCCCTCATTTCGCAGACATATTGCCCATTCTGTGGTGTTGATACAGGATTATACTTGGTCATGTATCTTCCAGTGTTCTGCTCAGAATGGTTTTAAATTTCTTGTTCACTGGGACTGCCTTTCTCTCTACCTTTAGAAGATATTTTTACTTCTACTAATAGTTCTTGTTGTTGAGAAGTTAGTACCTTGCAAATAATAATATGAAGCATTAAATGTGGAGATAATTTAATTTCTGAAATTAATAACTGAATTTCTAAATTCAAACAGCTCAATATTTGGCCATTAGATCTATCTCATATAATCCTAAATGATTGTCCTCTGTGATAACCTCCTTATATGAAGTTATTCATATAGAAGAAATATTGCTACTGAAGTCAATGCCAAAATTCCTTTTGATACAATAGAAAGTTTTGCAGAGTTTAGGTCCATAAGACATATAATCAGAAGTGTTACCCAACTTTTATCACATTTGTCTTTAAGATACTCTCCATTTGGGAAAGCTACCTTTTTTTCTTTTTTAAATTATAAATAATTACTCATCATCTCCTGATAAATAGCTCCACAGTTTATTTAATGTAGTTTAAAAAATATATTTCTAATAGAAGTTTATATAACATCAGATTCAAGCTATTTAAGCCATACCTTTATGTGTTGGGCTAAAATCCTTTCTATTATTGTGAATATCTTCTTCATGCTGTTCCTTGTAGACAGTAGTCTAGTAATCTGTTATATTTTATTTTCACTAAACAAACATTGATTTTTATTCTGATTACAACAGATGCAGGTATATTTAACAATCAAAGCTGTAATATTATCACAAAACAAGATGAAAGTTGATTGTTTTTCACACAACCACATTCCCCTACATTGTACTATCACCTTCAATTTTTCACCAGTTACATCATATTATTATCATTACTTAATTCAGGATTCATGTCAGTGGTATAGGCTAGAGTCATGTAGACTTTTCTTTTTAAAATTTTGACACAGTATTAACTTTTTCAAGATTTGTTAAAAGTCAGCAGTAGTGTTTCATGGAATTCCTTAGCCAATGCTTTTTTGACACAAACTTATTGAGTCCTACAGTTATAAAAATATGTATAAACTGCTAATTAATGTTCTCCCTACTTGTTACCAATGGAAAGTATTTAGTCTTTTCTATAAAATATGAATCTATTATCTTCACAGGACAGAAATATTTTTTAATGCTGCTTTCTCTTTTTCAGACAGATAATTTTGCGTTTGTTGCATAATAGACATCTGTCATTGCTAGGTACTATTTTTTTTTATATGTTACAAAAACAACAACATTTTAATGAACACTGTGGGACATAGACTTTTTTCATATCTGTCAGCTATCTGCATTCTACCGTTGCTGATTTTTATTCACTATAATCAATGTCTCATTTCTTCTCCTTATTTATTTACTTCAAAATCTTTTCACTCCTGAGTGGGACAGTGTGCAGTATTGAAACAAAGTTCCTGTTTTGTTCTATGGCTATGTTTTTATTTCTTTTTATTTTTTTTCTTTCCTGTTAATCCATAAGGTATTTCTAAGTGGTTCCCAATTATCATTATCTATCTTTTAAATGCTCTACTCCTCTCAAATTGGTCCAAAGCTGATTTTTGCTGTACATATATGTATATCTCTTGCATAAGGGGGTCATCCAACCTTAGTGTGAGTGATAAATGGAGAGGTTTTGAATGTCACATAGCAGGGCTGGTCCAGTGCCATGAGCAAAGATCTGTGAGATCTTAAGAAAGGTAGTAGTTCCCAGTCTGTAGTTCTTACTGAGTTCTGAAATCAGCAAGAGCTTGGAGCCTCTAATTCAGAGACAAGACAAGAAAAATAGAATCTGATATATCACTCCTGAAAGGCTGCTGACTGTTTTACTACCAAATGGGACTGTAGTTTGTTTGCACATAAAAACAAAGTTATACTGTGCCCACTGCTACCTGGATAACTGTCAGCAAATCATTAATTATCCATAAGAACAAAGTATTTTCTAGAACTTCTTTGACTTTCTCTAAATACTTTTAAAATTAGAAAGTTGCAGAGAGTTTTCAGAGATGCTGAGGATGTTTCACTGGGTAAAATTTCTTGCACATAACTCCCGATTAGCATCCTTCACAATGCAATTTTTCTACCTAGCCATCTCAGACAGATTTTTAAAGAGCTGTTAATTCTCTTCCTAAATTCAATCTGGTAGCCTGCTGCTGACTCCTGCACCACTACTCCATCACATGATTTATCATTTAATATGTTGATCAATAAGCATTCCAAGTTCTTTTTTTTTTCTACTTTGTCAATAATTTTAGAGCAGTTAATACTATCTTTAGTTTACACTATCCAGTACCTGTCCTTTAATTTCTCTCTCTTTCCTAACAGGATATAGCCAGTGATTTTAACATTCCAGTGATATGAATCATTTTATTGGATATGGTGCTAATCATACATAATTACTCTCTATATATTAGTGTGTCTAACACATTTTGTTTATTAGTCAGACTAGCATTGGCAATTAGGCAAATAAATATTTTTTTTTAATGTGTCTTGATGCCTTAATTCTTTACACACATGCTGCTTTGAATAAAAGTTGCATGTTTGAGCATATACACTGTGTTCTAGCCGTGGGCAACATCCTTTTAGAATTTAATGTAAAACCTTCCCAGCTCCTTCAACTAGTTTTTCAAAATATGGAAGGCTACAAGTTGTGTCCGTATGCTATTTATTGGACAAGTTTCCATAAATACACAGCTTTTTTTCTAGCACATTATTTTTAGAAGTTGGGTTAAATGTTATTTTAATAACATTAAAGATTTTTGATTAATTTAAGAGCTTGGAGTTCCCTTCTCTTTATCAAGAAAACGTCATGCAGGAGTTGTGAAAACAATATTGTATTCTGTTGGTCAACACACACCTCTTTTTAGATTATTTAAATTTCTATACAAACAACATAGCACTAATGAAGAGTTTTGGGGTGGAACAGTGAAAAGGGAAAACAAAAATCTAATACCAAAAGACAACAATGGACTTGGCTCTTGACAGGATGAAAGATATGCTCTGAGTTTTAGTATATTACAAGAGTAGCACAAATATGCTGAAACATGCTCAAACATATCTATAGATGAACATAGAGAGCTTTTTAGCTTCCAGGCTGCCAGCATTCTCAGTAGTTGGCTCCATCTTAAGACAGCTTTACATTGTTAAAGCTTTCCAAGTTTATAAATATCTTGGAATCCATGATGTCCTGCCAATTTCCTTCATTTTTATTCTAGACATCAGTGGTTTCTGGCATAAAATTGAGTGTATGAACTGAGGGTCTGTCTACACATATGTAGGTATCCATACTCTCCTACTATCTACCCTTACACATACCACAGTAATATGCACTAAGTCTGAGCAGATCAGCTCTCCCAAAAGCGTGGATGAATTGCATTTGTTTTGCAGCTTGGATGTAATTTAATAGGGGTACCTGGAGATGTCTAGAAATAGTAAACTTTTGTTTATTTTATCAGTACCTTCTGGATCCTCTACCTCTTTACTCTTTATTTATTTCCTTCTTTTTCCAGTCTTCCAGTCACGCAATTTTCTCCATGCTTCAGATTTATTCTTTCCATTCTCATGAATGCTATTCAAGTACAGACATCACAAATCTCTACTAACTTTGCCAAGCCAAAGAAACCTTTGTACATGCAGTTGGATAACCAGAGAAGCATACCAAGATTCTTGTTCATTTGTGGAGGTGATAGTCATATGAGTATGATTTCGTATAAAAACATCTACTAATATTACTAAGCTGTGGGAAAGCAACTGGTACCATTGACCCATTACTGGACCAAAATGCTTTGCTGCGTGTTGATCAAATACTTGCAGCAGCTGTACTGTGAAACTAAGGATTCACTTCAATAATCAGCAATTTATCTGCATATTTTAGGATGTCTCCGCTCAAGGGTACTTGGCCACAGTTTTTCAATCCCTTGATAAAGAGTTTTGCAATCCATGTGACCACATCAGTGTGATTTGCAGAAAAAGAGATAGGATAATACTGAAGAGCAATTAAAGGAACAGACTGCATTCATCTTTGCATGCTTGTTCACACCCTCATAGGTCCAGTCCCCTTGGTGGGATTATTTAGAACCATAGAATCATGGTGATTGAAAAAAAGCTTTAAGATCATCAAGTCCAACCACTAAGAAAGAAGACATCTGAGAACCTGTAGTTGAGTGAACTCACATGGGCAGTCACTTGCTACATCTGCAGTAATCTAATTTTAAAAGGAAGGTATTTTCCATGTTATAGTTATAAAAAATCTTTGAGAGTTGAGCAGGTTCAGCTTCAGGCAGCAGCTATGCTATTCATTTTTAAAAATAACTTGTTATCTCCTCCTTGTCTATCTTAAATACATGTTACAAAGTGGCCATCAAACATAAGAAAAGGTTCACATAGACAAAGAGTGCATATTTCAAAAGGCAATTTTTGCAGTGTTTAATACTCATAGGATGGTAGGCTTAGCAGATAAAGCATACAGAATTTTGTGACTAGCCATAATTTCTGTTCCAGTGCTATCAACTACTTGTCAGCAGTTAAAAAAATCTCCAGAATATAAACTGTGGAATCTGCTGAAGTCCACAGCCATTACAGTCCACTGCATATCTTCCCCTCTCTGTCACTTCACTGAAAATCTATGTGACAGTGGTAAAGTAACTTTTGTGCTACTAAATGCTCTAGTTCAGCACCTCCTCAGAATTTCTCCTTTTTTTTCTGATTGCAGACAGGATGTTTTTCAAATATGCAAACAGATCCATCTCATCATCTGGTTGGCGATCCAGATGTTCACTCTGTTCCTTGATACAGTGCCTCACCTCCTGAATGCATGCATACATGCTGGTGTGGGCTTAATTTCTTCTGATTTTCATTCTGGATATTTTACTGTCATTAAGGTCTTGACGTTTTGGCTACCTTAAAAAAAAAAAAAAGGAAAAAAGCCCACAAACCCTCGTCTAGACTGGTTTGTGTATGGGGAAAAGTGCATTTGGACTTGTTTTTACTAAACACTCCAAACTCCAAATTTTTTTTTTTTTTAATTCTCTTGTTTTTAATTGGTAGATGCAGCCATGATGTTGAAACTCAGCAGTGACTCTTCTTTATGTCAAAGATGAAGCGATTGCAAAACTATCAGGAAAGAAGGAAGACTAGAGATAGCTCCCTGGACTGAAGAAGCAGGTGTCATGAAACACAGAAAGTCTGATGAAAGTATTCTATAGACAGACAAATTCAGGAAAGGGAGGTGAGTTGTATTTGTATGGAAGAATACACTGAGGTCTCACAGCTTTTCATTGGTGATCTGCTTGATCTACTATACTGATCTGTATCATCTGTCAAAAAGTCCTTTCCTTTCCTTTGTAATAATGGACTTTCAAATGAACAGACATGCATAAGTTATGAAATTGAATTTAATTTAAAGAGCAAATCTCCAAACTCACTGCTTCCTTAATACAAAGGCCATAAACAGGCAGTATCTGCATGTGGAAAAACTAGTATAACATTGCTTTCAGTGAGTCTTCTTCACAAAAGCCCCCCTGCCCCCCCAGATTAAAAGCTTATAGTTACTAGAAACTTAAAANGGTGTGGGCTTAATTTCTTCTGATTTTCATTCTGGATATTTTACTGTCATTAAGGTCTTGACGTTTTGGCTACCTTAAAAAAAAAAAAAAGGAAAAAAGCCCACAAACCCTCGTCTAGACTGGTTTGTGTATGGGGAAAAGTGCATTTGGACTTGTTTTTACTAAACACTCCAAACTCCAAATTTTTTTTTTTTTTAATTCTCTTGTTTTTAATTGGTAGATGCAGCCATGATGTTGAAACTCAGCAGTGACTCTTCTTTATGTCAAAGATGAAGCGATTGCAAAACTATCAGGAAAGAAGGAAGACTAGAGATAGCTCCCTGGACTGAAGAAGCAGGTGTCATGAAACACAGAAAGTCTGATGAAAGTATTCTATAGACAGACAAATTCAGGAAAGGGAGGTGAGTTGTATTTGTATGGAAGAATACACTGAGGTCTCACAGCTTTTCATTGGTGATCTGCTTGATCTACTATACTGATCTGTATCATCTGTCAAAAAGTCCTTTCCTTTCCTTTGTAATAATGGACTTTCAAATGAACAGACATGCATAAGTTATGAAATTGAATTTAATTTAAAGAGCAAATCTCCAAACTCACTGCTTCCTTAATACAAAGGCCATAAACAGGCAGTATCTGCATGTGGAAAAACTAGTATAACATTGCTTTCAGTGAGTCTTCTTCACAAAAGCCCCCCTGCCCCCCCAGATTAAAAGCTTATAGTTACTAGAAACTTAAAATACATATAGCTTTTTTTTTTTTTAAATTTAAAAAAAGAGAACAGCAGTCAAATGTAATTAATTAAGCATCATATATCTTTCCCATCTATTACTCATCATCGTCAACCTGTCTTGACAGGATGTGGGCACAGATGACAGCCAGCTTATCCTTTGCTTGCCTTGAGCCTATGCCACAGTGGGTGCAAGGTTGATGAGATACATCCNTTTTTTTTTTTTTAATTCTCTTGTTTTTAATTGGTAGATGCAGCCATGATGTTGAAACTCAGCAGTGACTCTTCTTTATGTCAAAGATGAAGCGATTGCAAAACTATCAGGAAAGAAGGAAGACTAGAGATAGCTCCCTGGACTGAAGAAGCAGGTGTCATGAAACACAGAAAGTCTGATGAAAGTATTCTATAGACAGACAAATTCAGGAAAGGGAGGTGAGTTGTATTTGTATGGAAGAATACACTGAGGTCTCACAGCTTTTCATTGGTGATCTGCTTGATCTACTATACTGATCTGTATCATCTGTCAAAAAGTCCTTTCCTTTCCTTTGTAATAATGGACTTTCAAATGAACAGACATGCATAAGTTATGAAATTGAATTTAATTTAAAGAGCAAATCTCCAAACTCACTGCTTCCTTAATACAAAGGCCATAAACAGGCAGTATCTGCATGTGGAAAAACTAGTATAACATTGCTTTCAGTGAGTCTTCTTCACAAAAGCCCCCCTGCCCCCCCAGATTAAAAGCTTATAGTTACTAGAAACTTAAAATACATATAGCTTTTTTTTTTTTTTAATTTAAAAAAAGAGAACAGCAGTCAAATGTAATTAATTAAGCATCATATATCTTTCCCATCTATTACTCATCATCGTCAACCTGTCTTGACAGGATGTGGGCACAGATGACAGCCAGCTTATCCTTTGCTTGCCTTGAGCCTATGCCACAGTGGGTGCAAGGTTGATGAGATACATCCAGATTACCTGTACTGGGCTAGAAAACTCACTGTCCTGGGTCTACTCCATGACCAGTTAGTTACCATTAAACTCACCAGTACTGCGTGCTCTTTAACAAGTCCCAACTATATAGAAAGTCTTTGTCACTTTGGCATTGAAGAGATTATGCAGGTGACATTGTATTCCTTTACTGCCTATGCATGCCTTTTTCAGACAATTTTAAGACATACTATAATTTCTAAAATGTTATAAAGACATTAATCTTCTCTGTCCCATGAGACAAACCTAAACCTGAATTGAGCCCTTCGTTGACTGGCATAGGTTGCAGTTCATGTCCTAAGAGAAAACTCTTGACAGTGTTTTAATGGGGAAAAAAAATCTTGTTTAAGACATTTGTATTGTAGAAACAACGACCTTCATGGGGCTTTATTTGATCTGTAATATTTCAGGCATCTATTAAAAGCCACAATTCAATATTATGGTCAGTCTAAGCCTACAGCACTGGTGAAATAGATGATATAGGATGCACTTATATTTCAACAATAGCATTTCACTACTTTTTCTGAGATATTTTTAGATTATGAACAGGTCTTAATCATTAGTTGTAGCTTTGTATCAGCATAATCATATTAAACTGTAATCAAATGTGTTAGCATCTGTTTTAAGATTTACATTATATATATAATATACCTAGAGATATATATGTGGAAGAAGAGTTTCTTATTGTCAGGTTGCATTCATGTTTAGACAGTGATTACTATGATAGAGAAATGAAGAGACTTGGATGTTTAATTCTTCATTAATCTTTTCCTTGCTGTATTGAGCAAAGGTGTAAACATCAACACCAGACTTTCAAGCATTAGTTTAAGCTATCATCCCGAAATCCACTTTCATTGAGAAATTCATAAAAATTGAAGTACTTTGCCCTTAGTGAATAATTTGACTTGAACCTTTGATTTACTCATAGCTTCCAAGACTTCCATTTCCGAAATATTTTTAACCGTAACCTTTTTTATTTTGTTGTGCTAATTTATAATATTTTAAATGGCATTTTTGAAATAATTCAAAATTAGTGGATTTATTTATTTTTCCTTTTTAAAAATCTCTTTATATATTATTTGTTGTAGCCTTTGTATTATTTTTCTGCTTGTAATTGACAGCTTTATAATACCTAGGGGCATATTTGAGGTCTCTTTCTCTTTTCAAACACTCTTCTCTATCTACAGCAATGACTGTTTTTCATTGTTTCTTTGCTGTCTGTGGAAAGAAGATCAGAGGATGTTACTGAATGTGGTAGACTATTACATTCTGTTGCAACTAGCAGCTTACTTAAGCTGTGTAACTAAGTGTCCTGCAAAAGCAAAATGCAATTGTCCTGGCAAATATGATGCTTTCATAAATCATGAGCAAAACTTTTAAGGTTGTGAAAACCTGAAATATTTGTATCCACTTTTTAATTGTTGATGTGCTGATGTCAAGCCACCATGCAATGTATTTTTAGAAGCTCTCCCCATGACTAGTTATATGTGTAGAAATAAGAAGTAAGGGGTATCACTTCTGGCAGCATTGGAGTGAATTAGAAATTCTTTTTTCAAGACATTTTAAAATATTCACTTCTTTAACCTCCTTTAAATCTACCTCTTGCTATATTTTGCAACGGTAGGGATTTAATGCATGATGCCTACATATGTGTACATAATATTCTCTACCTTTTGTCTTTAATATTCCTTGGTTTTTAATTATTAAAGATAAGTATTTGAATTATAAATATTCTAGTTATACAGGAATAGGCAAAGCAGGCACATACCCTCAGGCAAAATTCTTCCATTATCCATAATCCTTCTGCCTCCTGCCTCCATTTCTCTACCTCCTATCCTTATGTCGTCTCAAAAAACACAGAGGCATTCTTTTAAACTAACCTCCTCCTCCCCACTTAAACCACAGAAATCCCTTCTCAATATGTATAGGGGCCTTTTCCTTGAAGTGGGATGTCATACTTGTCCTAAATACAATAAAGTGCTATCTTCAAGGCATTTCTGCATCCAAAACACTCCCCAGAAACCTGCCTAGTCCTCCCATCTAACCAGTCTGAATGTCACAAATCATAGCACAGAAACTGCTTTATAGTGAATCATTAACATTGTCAGGAATGAGTTGGCAAGTGAAAAAAAAAAAGCTTTCCATTAGAGAACTGAGGGAGAATATACAAATGACAGCATTGTCATTTCTCTTACATTGTTTCACAAAGTGCAGAACTGATGAGGAAGAGTTTATTATAGAATATATATGCTGTGTATGCATACATGACAATTTTGTTTTCATCCTGTACTATTTATAAGTACATATGGATGTGCTTTAGATTAACTGTCCTACTTTAGGCTTTTGAATTATATGAGTAACAGTTTCATTATATACAAAGATTGTCTCGCCTTAACAAATATATTTGGAAACACAAAAATGCAAGTTATATGTGGAAGATGTTTTTAATCTACATAAAGATTAATAAAGATATTCCAAACTCCTGCTAGGCAGTATCTGAAAAGGTCCTTTAGGATAATATTACTTCAGTATATAGACACTGTTATTTGATTACAAGTTCGAGGTATGTAACTCTAGTGTAGATGCTTTCTTGTCAATTTTCCTGTTTGGCACAGCTTGAATGGGATAATATACACTTATAACATGTAATACAATTAGTTCCCTTTTGAGCATCAAATATTGTAAAGAAAGTCATTTTGATCAATACATGTGATTCTTTTTATATAAAAACCTAATATATTTGTGTTGTAAATTAGGGTTTTTTCTCCTTCATATCTTAAAAGACAATTGCATGGAATTATACATGGCTTTGTTGTTCATGGAGATAAAAACGTGTCAAACCTTCACTGGCAAAAAATGTGTGAGGATATACAGTATACACCTAAAAAGAAGGAAGATTGATTTTCAAAGAACAAGTTAATTTGCTTTGACAACACCGGTAGCTTTCTTTAGATAGTGGTAAATATGAATGAAAAGTATGCAAAGCAGACAGTACTGCTGAAAATTTCACATGCACTTACACAAGTAATTTTAGTGTGTTTTTCTTTTTCTTAAAAGGTCCTATGTGCAGTTAGAACATTCTTATTACAGTAGTTTGGTGTAAAATGTAGTATTTAAACCATTTGAGTTGAGTTTTGGATTTATGCTTATGCCACTGAGATCAGGATCTAGCCTTATGCTACGTATTAGTTGCTAGCCAAAACCAACAATTCCTAAACTTTCAGTCTCCTACTGATATTTAGGTGTGGTTTCAGTGACAGCATTATACAGGCAGAGGGAATCAGGTTTTTTCTCCCCTCAAATGGGTTGATTGTGAAAGAGCTCCTTGAGATGGAACAATTTGCATGGTATCCATCAACACTCAAACTACTTCCTTCACAGATTTACTGCCAGGAATGTATAGTCTCCAGAGTACTTGGGAACAGAGTGATATCTAAGACATGGCAGTCTAACCATGCTAATACTTACACAATGTACAAAATGCCTGTACAATCACTACAACTTGTCCTAAAATACCTGTGGGTGAAAAGGACACTGTTCTTTCTAACTCTACTGGTGTGGTGGAAGATGATTTCAAGGAAAAGATATGAATGCTAACCATTATCCTAAATAAAATAATAAGACAAGACTGAGTCTTTTGCTTTGAATGTTATCCACGTCCTCTTTAAGGGGATCTTGCGAGATCTTTTCACAAAGTAAAGGCTTGATCCAATGGCTGGTCCACTCATTTCTCCCAGTAGTGTATGAGGTCCTAAGAATTAAGCCTTACAGAGCATGGATGAGAGGTAGTACCCTGGTTTTGTCTGGAATGGAGTTGTTTTCTTCCTAACAGCTGTATTTTGGATTTAGTGTTAGAATAATGTTGATAACACACTAAGGTTTTAGTTGTTGCTAAATTGTGCTTATCTTACGTGAAGAACTTTTCATTTTCCCATGCTTTATCAAAAAGAGGGTGCACGGGAAAGTGGGAGAGGATATGGCCTGGACAGCTGATCTGAACCAGCCAAAGGACTATTTGATACCATAGAATGTTACACTCAGTATATAAACAGCGCGGAATTGACTAGGGGAGCTGCCTGCTGCCCAGAGACTGGCTGGACATCTGTCAGTGGGTGGCAGTCAATTTCATATTGCATCACCTGTGTTCCTTGGGTTTTATTTCTCTCTCTTTTTTATTAACATTCCTTGAAATTTCCATTATTATTATTATTATTCTTATCTCAACCCAAAAGATTTACTTTTTTTCCCTGATTCTTCTCCTTATCCCATTGGCTTGGGAGGGGGGAGGAGTGTGAGCAACTGCATGGTGCTTGGTTGCCGGCTGGGCTTAAACCACGACAGGTAGCTATTATCTACTTGTTTCTTATACGAAGCCTTCATGTTTCTCACAGGAGATGAAACTGCTAGAGTCAGAGCTGCTAAATGCAAGCATTTTATCAGGCAGTGAGACATTAAATAGAAATATACCAGAGAAGGAAAGGAGACAAAACAAGATACCACACTCCATCAATTCTCCAAGACAGTAAAAGAGGCACATGGAAGAATTCTAACTTCAACAGGCAGTGAGATTTTTCCTTGCACTGACATGCTGTTTCATTGATAAAGAAAAAGAAAAAAATGAAAGAGAAAAAAAAGGAGCCCAGTGTGATTTACTGACTGTTGATAGAGAACTCCAAATGATGGGTTAAAAAAATGCATGTATGTAAGTTTTTATACATATACATAATCAGATGCAGATTATTTAATTACTGGCAAATTAAAAAAATGGTTGAAGGACATCTCTGTGATATAACTTTTGCACCAATATGAGAAAACATAAACTTTTTTTTGGAAGGTGACATTGCTAAAACGTTACCATTTTCTGTATGTGCCCAGAAAAAAACATAAAATATTTCCTCCCAGGAAAGCAGGGGAGGTTTTTTGTTCTTTTTGAGGCTGGTCCTGAGTACAAGGTAAATTTGATCAGAAAGCTGTGTGATTACACATTGTATACAGGTTATCAGGCAGATAGGCAAGCTAGATATCAGAGTTCACTGCTTGGTTAATTCCTCAGAGTCTGACCCATATAGGGTCAAATATCCTCAGCTCTCCCTTAAAGACACTGCACAGGTTAAATGCAATAACCTGAATTGCTTTTCATTTTACTCACTAGAACTTGTTATCAGTAGCAACTACTTATACCTCCAAAATAAAATCTGAAGGAAATAGCAGTCAAGGAAATGTGGTGGCAGTAAACAAACATCCCCTACCCCTGCAGTGATTCTACATCAATGAAAAATGCAAGACTAAGCCTTGAGTTTTCACTGACAAATGTGAAATATTTCTCAGTCATCACATAACCCATGGAAAGAATAGCCATCTATACCCACATCTTCATGCTTACACATTCCCCTCTCCTCCATAATATACTATCATCAGTCAAGAAAAATGATATTATAAAAATTAATAATAGCTGTCAATAGAAAGCAGGAAAATATTGTAAACATATGAAAACATGTCAGGAATGCACTGGAAAAATATAACCGGTAACTCATATTGGACAAACTGGCTAATGTGTGAGGGTCACCAGCCGCACACTGGGTAAAGAAGGCAAGAAGGCAGAGAACAAAAGGAGGATGACGTTGAAAGGCAGGACTTCTGTCTATACAGTCTAATCCTATACCTGAATCCATACACATTGTATAGCCTTTGCTGAGGCATCCTGCGTGGAAATTAAGCACATCTCTGCACATCAGTTACTCAGTATTGGAGTGTCTCAATGAAACAGAAATGGGGCAATGATTTGCAAGTAAATTTAAACTTCAAAGTGGGGAGAAATGCTGGATGGGGATGCAGATTCAAACAGAGGAGAGTGGTATAGGCAGGGATCAGAAGAGACAGGGAAAGGAACAAAGATGCATCTGTTCCCCTCCTTATCTGTTACATTATCTCTTTTTAGAATGCAATCCTTCAGAAAAGTGTAGGTTGTTCCTGCCTTTGCTCTTGTATAGCATCTAGCACTGTTTTATGTACAACATTATATACAACATAGCCTAACCAGATGTCAGATACATATCATACTTTTCCACAGAAACATTTCTAATGTAATTACAGATTTTTTTAGAAAAGCTTTTAATGAATCATTTCTTTCTGGTATACTGAATTTTACCTTTTTAAAAAGTGATAATATTTGGTTTGATAAGATAATATTAATTACTTTAGTCACAGATTTTTAATTAATTTGTATTCATTTTTGTCTTATTTTGAGATAAAAGCTAGTGTTACAATTTAGGAATTTGCCATTAGAAAAAAAATCAGAAAAAATACAGGTTCTTCAGAAAATCTATCTGTGAAAGATTTCCTTCTAAAACGTCGATCTGATTTTTAACTACTTAAATGCCTCCACATATGGACTGACAGGTGATAGAAATATTCTTTATTTGATACTTATTCAGTGAGGCTTTATGGGAAGATGATATGGGACATGTCATTCAAAACTATATCATACCACTCATTTACCATTTAAAGATTACCTGCTGTATGGAAAAGTAGTCTGAATGCACTCACAGTGTATTTTGTGTACTGTGTATTATGCACAAGAAATAGAGAATTTTGCTTATGGATTCAAAGAAAAAATACTTGTCTCTACTTGTCATGACAAGACACAAAGACTCTTACCATGCTACTTTTCTCCCTAAGGGTGACGCCAATCTAAAACACCACCAACATATTTTCTTAGGGAAAGTTGCCAACTTATTGTCAGAGAGAATTAACTGGAAGAAATATGAACCTTTACCACCAAGATTAAAGGACCAATTTTCTTTTATTTTTTATTGGGATGTCATTTCCAGCCAAGCCCTACTGTTAGTCTTTATTACCCATTTGTTACTCTTTCAAAGTAAAATGTTTTGTATTGAGCTGAATTTGATTTTCTATATCAAATGTCAAGATTTGTAAGAAGGACAGTTGACATTCCAGTCCCCAGTGAAATTTGATGTATTTGTGTAGATAACACCAATTATATCATTAGTATACTGATTAGCAGCCATTCAGATTGAAAAATTGACAATAGAGTAGGAAAAGAATTTAGGAGCATAGACTTCCCATTTGATCCAAGGGTACATGGTTCGGTAAAATGCGCTTTTGGCTCCCCAACGAGGAGAGAAGCTCTAGCTGCTGAAACAGTGAAGCAGAGTAGAGTAGGCCAGAGAATCTGGCCCATGGCATGTTGTTGGCCCAGTCAGATATGATATCCATGTCTAGTCACTTCATTACCTCATTCCTCCTACATCAAGAGGAAGTCAATGTAAATTACTAAATGAAGAAAGCGATGTGGTCTTTCAAGTTAAACAAAACTCCTTGCATCAATGTTGCATCAGCCATTCATTCATCAGCATACATTGCTTTATCAAACAAGGCATTTTGATGAATCTCCTACCAAAATGTAAAATGTAACAAAGATTAGTAAAGTCCAGAAAGCTGTCTTTTACAAATGTTCTCTTACTCTGGTTGTTTTATCATTTGCAACAGGGATTTCACCTCAGATGCAGCATCTGTTTTTCAGTAAAGTCCTGCTTTTTACCCAGTTTTCCAGCTGGATTGACCGAGGCAAAAAGAGGTCAAGTGACTTGCCAAGGTCAGATGGCAAACCAGTGCTTAACCAAGGATTAGAATTTAGGAACCTCCTAACTAATAGAACAAATAACTTCCATGCATCAAATCCCCATGGGATGGGCAAGTCACAGAACTGGGTAGGATTAACCAGAAAGGGCTTGTCTGCTTGGGTAAGCAAAATATACCCGGCACAGAAGAAATACAAACATTTTCAAGTTGCTGAGGCATAATCCTAGGAACCATTTACATGTATGTGCTTGTGCAGTTTGTGGAGGTCTTTAAAAGACCTGTAAAGCATGAGGTTAATATTTAAAGCCATTGCATTAAATAGCACATACACGTCTTTATTTAAAAAAAAAAAAAAAAAGAATAACTCACTCCACTATTACTTTAATTATTTAAGGAGGCTTGGCCACTGGCACTGAAGATTTTCACCATGGAAAGCCCTATCTCCTAACAAAAGGGCACATGCTCAGAACGGCAAGTAAATAGACATTCCAGACATGCCTTATGTTCCAGCAGTAGCACCTTTTAAACAAATCTTACTAGGTACAGAGCAAAAAAGGAAACTGTCTGTTTTGATTTAAATCTGTCCCTGAGCAATTTCCGTGAGTTAATGCAGCAGAAGTACAAGTACAGGAACAAATAAACAAACAAAGAAACTTCAACTTGCCTCTAACTGAACTGCCACCAGTTTCCAAAATCATAGAACCATCCATTCTTGCACCACAATTAAGAGCAGCTCACAATGGAGGCGAACTGCTCCACCCCAGCAAAGGGAGAGGGCGTTGAAATGCTAATTGCACACAAAACTTCAGTAGTGTTGGTGATTAATATACTTATTGTTAAAATTGGAATGACAAAGAGTATAATATAGCAGTGCTTTTGTGTCCTCTGGCTGTTCAAAAGTGTCTCCTTGCACTTTCTTTGAGTGCCAGAATTACTCAACTTCATTTTACGGTTTTCACTTGCATTGAATAGACAGGAGACGTGGAAGAACAGCTATTGGAGTATTTTAAATAACGAAAAATAGGTAAGAAATTTTTTTTTTTTTTGTTTGTTTGTTTAGGAAACTTGTAACAGAGAGGAAAGAAGGAACTAGCAGGATATGTTCTTCTAGGTGAAAAAAGAATTTAAGAAGACCTGGAATTCATTCTAATCCTGGTTTTTCACTCTTGTGAGTTAACCCAAGTCATAATCTTTTACTCATTCCTATAACCTACTGAGATCTCCAGCACAACCTACCAAAAGACTTAGATGTGTGTTGAAGAAGATTAACACCAATTTGACTGTTACTGGCTGCAGTTATATGTTTAACTTGAAACTTTTACTGAACACATTTTTCTGAGTAAGGCGAAGGTATTTGGCATCTTGCAGAACTCAACTTCCAGCCTAATCGCTGCAGAAAGATTTTCAAAGGAAAAGTGAATATTCACACCCTCTGTAAAGCAAGGGTTTCATTCATTTCTGTAGTGTTCATGAGAACAACCCCTGGACTCAATATTTACAGGTTCTTGCTATATGACTAGGATGAGACTGCTTATAATTCTGACCCATTAAAGATGGGGACAAATATGTAGTAACTAGGATATGTAGTCTGAGTTAGTCTAACTTCACTACATTGTCTAGTGTTGTCTCAACAGATATAGACTATTTCAGTACTTTCATTCCTTACGTTAGCATAAACCAATAATGAAAATATAATAAATATTTAAGACAAAGGAGGCTGCAACAGTTCATAAGCTTTTTCTGGGCAGTGATATTTGTTAAAAAGAGGATACTTTGCTTCTTTACCAGAAGACTTCAGGTTGCTCATCTCAGCCCCAAATGTCTTGATTCATTGCTCGCTGTAGTTATCAGTGGCTGCTTATGGTTGACACTACAAAGTACTTTAAATCCAAGCAAGTAAGTAAATAAACAAATATATCTATAACATATCCAGGACACTGGTAATATGATTTCTGCAACAAAGTTCTTGCTGACTTTTAAATATCAAGCTCTTGTCAGAACGAGGGCAAAGAACATCAAAACAGGACTAAAAGGTACTGCTACTACTCAGCTAAATGCACAGCTGTGGAGGAGCAGGAGAAAGACAAGAAAGAGGAAGACAGCAAAGAGGAAGAACCTCTGAAGGTGCAGGAAGCTGAGCTCTCATAGAATAGCTCCAGGGAATGGGAGCAATAGGTAGTAGCAGAGCCTGCTGGAATTAGTCTAAGCAGGAAAGTTGGAAACAACTTCTGATTTTAAAAGCTAGTTCAATCAAGTAGAACTAAACCATAATAAGTCCAGCACAGCTATGTCACGGCAGGTAGTATTCATTTGTGTAAGTCAAGATCTACTCAGAAGTTCACATACTCTTCTCAGAATGATGCAGAGAGAATTAGATCTTTTTAAATGATGCAATGATGCAAAGAGCACAATAAAACATCAGTAATATTTTTTTCCAGTATCATTAAATGGGAGTTTAGTTTTACATTCTTTTAAGGATGTGTACTGTCAGGAGAGACTCAATTTGTATACAACTCTATGAGCATGAGTTTACTTCTTAATGTTTCCTTCTCAATTTCTCCTACAGAATGATGTATAGAAACTTGTCATACTCAAGGAAAGAGTAGACAAGACTGCTGGAGAAGGAAATTGTTTCCTAAGCACAGATCCCTACTGCTATTTTATGTCATTCCCATAGGATTGGCAAATCTGGATCTGTAGATCTCACAGGATCTACAGAAGTCTTTCTGGAATGTCAAGTAGAATAAACTATGACATCCAAAGCACAGGCAAATATATATGTGTATGGACTTCACAAAAGTAACTATATGAAAAGTACTGTAAAAAGTGATCAGCTTCATTCTCTAATAGTCATGCCTTAGAATCAATTTATGTATCACAAACAGAAATATAGATTTAAATAACACAAGAAATTGAGCTCAGCCCACGTCAACAAATTAAAATTCCGCTGTCAATGCTCTGAAGTTCCATACTTCTGTTACATTGAGAACTTGTGTGTCAGACTCAGTTGCAATGAGCTACAGTAGGTTCTCATGTCCTTAAAAACAAATACATTGTTTTCTTGCCTGAAATGCATTCCATTTGTGTATGCTTCACACAAATTGAGAGATTTCACTTCTCAGCACATGTGTCGATACATATTTACACAAGATGCTAGTCTGGGTCTGCCTACAGTGTGCCATGGGTCTGTGCAGCTTTGTGACAGTGGTTCTACCACTTGACATGGTAGCACATGACACATTGACTGGTGCTACAATCCGCTACAGCTTCCTTAGTTCCTCTTCTAAAACACAGCGGTTTTTTTTCAATCAATACATTCTTTTTTTCCCTTGCAACTGGAAATAGGTGCTGATTTGCCAAAAGTTTACATTCAACATTTGAAATTTACCCAATTTGTGCATGCAAGATCTGGGCTAAACATGTCTTTACTTTAGAGTGAAGGCAGGGTAAAAGACTCTTCATTTCCAATCTACCTTCAGATTCCATGGTCCAAACTTGGTGGGCAGGATTCTGAGGTTGCAGCACATGGACTGGTAAAATTACTGCCCTTGAGTGTTGCTGGTGTTGCAGCACCTGGAGGCAATCCAGAGAAGGAACACAAAAAAAGGTGGTCCCAAAGGTGCCCAGGCTATCCACAAATGCACAAAACAAAATGACTTTGTATGTGTATGGCTATCCATATAGAAAAAAAAAATCAGATACAGACTATGATTTCAAAATATCAAGTATATCTTTCAAAAGAAGGCCACAAATTGGAAAGCAAGGCTGAGAAATTTACCTGCGTTGTTCCTACGTAGATCTATATAGTAAAAAGTCCTCATACTGGTTTCAAGGTATATTCTTTAGTGACACATGGAATATTTTCAGTTAGGATTAAATAGGGAATAGACCAAAGAAGAAATGTGAAGATTTGTCCTTCAATATGGATGTATCTTTTAAAAAGATCCTGAACAGTGAGAGAGGATAGTTTTTCTTTCTTTGTGAACTCCAACATCAGAGGCTGGAAGAATGGTTTTAACCATAACTTACATCATATTTGTAATTTTCTTGTCAGACTCTCTGGCTGTTACTTTAGTTGTATCTTAGTTTATTTAGTAAATGAAGTTTAGTTTAGTTATTGAAATAGAGAGTCACAACATATGGCCCATGAAAAACAAGATGAGTGAGATATTCTGCATAAATGTAAAATAATGATGGAGTAGAAGAACTTAGTAAAAGCTGTGTTTCCTTTTCTGTACAATAGTGAGGCAAGTGAAAAATAAAAGCAATCATTTGCACTGCAGGTTGGCTTATTAGTTTTTGTTAATGAATAAACTCTTCATCATCAGCATGTGTCTTAGTCTAATTATAAACGTCCTTCCATTTTCATTAGGTTGAGATATGATCCCATGCCTAGAAAGAAATTATTAGATTATTTAGGAGTTGCATTTCCTTAGACTTTTAATGGTAGATTTCAGCTGTTGTTGTATACTGCATTTCCTCTGACAATGATGTGATTATGGCTGTCATATGTATTGCTATGCTAAACAATGTATCTCCTGTATTTTGTTATTTGCATTTCATACTTCACAGTGTTCTGCAACCCAGACTTTGACTTCAGGAAAACACATTTATCATACTTTGTAAATACTATGGTTTAGGGATCATGACAGGCTGTACCGAATAGGTAAGAGGTCAATAGTTGGCAGTAGCTCTTAATCTGGCATCTAAGAGGGGTCAAAGCATTACCATCAAAGAAATCCCCACTGCTGCTATTGATTATATGGTTCAAGACTTCAGAAGGTTCTTCATGCAAATTGTATCCGTAAAAGGCCTTCCAGAATTAAATAACATGATAATACAGATGAATGATGTCAGAGACGGGGCCAAACTCAGATGTTCAGTCAATGAGCTGAGATTTGAAAGGAGGAACTGGTGCAGCAAACATATCCATGGGACACTAAAGGGGACCTTCACACATCGTATATATAGGAACCATCTAAAGAAGTTAGTGGAGAAGAGGCAATGGTAAATGACAGTACTGATGAAGCAGCATTAGTGCAATATTTTCAGATCCTGTAAAGAGTTTGATTCAACTTATAATGTGTGTGTCTTCCAGTGGAAACTTTGCTACTGCTCAGCTGTATGAACTTTTCTCCTGGTGCAGATACCATAGTGCCATTAAATGGCACCAGCTTAGTTCTCAGATTCTGTGATTCAGCATCTATGGAATCCCTGACTCACTTTAAAGTTTCTTTATTCAAAAAACTAGCTTTTGATAGTATTGGACCATCCTGTTATATTTTCCTGCTTCTGGTAACAAGTTCTGGTCTGAGACTCCATTTGGCTTTGGTTACCTTGTCTAGAAGCAGTTGATTTGTGTGTGCTCTGTGTCTACATTTATTCTGTAAACTCAGACATATTTAGAAAGGTCAGTTTGGCTTCCTAATATTTACCATTTGATGATGTTGCAAGGCAATGCAGGATCTAGTGTGGAGGACTCAAGTGAGAAAACACAGCTATGGCTACGAGGAGTCTGTTCATGCTTGTGCTTGTATTGGGGATTAGAACAAACTCAATTTATTTCTCCTGATGTGTTCCAGTTTTGTCTTATGCTTTACACACCCAAATACAATCAATACACGGTAATCTGGATTCAAAATTGATGTAAATTTTAGAACAGTTGTACTCATTTTTACCAGGAACCCCACCTTTGACACTGGTGTGTTTATGTCCATTTAGATAATCTCCAGATTGACATTTTTCCAGAGAAAAGGAAAATTCCTGTCCATAGTGATGGACAGGACATGAATTGATGGTGGCACCTTTACTTTGCGGATACCTTTGTGTTGACTTGAAATATTTGAAAGAAGCCCCAGGGCTGGTTTTTTTTCACTCAGTGGTTGATAGTGGCTATCTGTCAATAGCAGCGGAGCTGCAGACATGTGGCCTCTTCCATTTGCAGTGTTCTGGCATTACAGTAGCTCACACTGAAGAAATACATCTGGGGATGCTTGCCCAGTTTCTGTTCTTTTGATGTCTGGTGACACAAAAAAAGCTGAAGCAGAAAAGACAAACAGATCTTTTTGTGCATGGAAAAGCAACATTTTCAGACCTGGTTATTTATGTGAAAGGGTTAAGGATTAATTGCAGGTGGAGGCAGCACTGTTGCCTGCAGCTAGGTTAGTTTGATGCTTCCCTTTAGACTACCATGTTTTCAGTTGCTTAGAACTGTGATAAAACACTAACGCATTGGTAAAAACTCCTTGAAGAACGGTCTCTTTCAGACTCACACACTCACCCTCCCACTCCCCCCCACAATCTGCAAAACCAACTCAGTTGTTTCTGAGTTTGTTGATAAAATTATTAAACTATATTTTTAAGTTTATCATTTGTTTAGTTGAGAATATTGAGAACAATAACCCGAGAGATAATTGAAGAGCATGAGAGGAATGAACTGACGCAAAATGTGTGTAGCAGAGAGGCTAGACCTCTGAAGGTGTGGAGACTAGGATGATGATACTGGGATGATGAAGAAAGGGAAAATAGAGCACTGGCACAGTGACAAACAGGAGGAAACACAGCCCAGATTGGAGATAAGGTTTGGTAGACAGACAGAAAGGTCTGAGCCCTAAAGTACTCTCTCCTCCAAAATATAAAAATGAATCCAGAATTCCTGAGCCTTCCAGGATTTCTGTTCTCAGCAAATATTTGCTGAAAAATAATCACAATATCTATGAAAGCACTTGCAAGTGTGGAAGAGGACCAAAGAATCACAGAGAAACTCTCATTGGTAATGGATCATGGCCTCCCATTTCATGAGAAGATAATGAGACAGATGAGGAGATTGAAAGCTGGCTTCCTTGTAGATAACCAGTTTCAATGTCAGTGTGATGCCATGCAATGAAAAAATTAGTTTTTCTATTGCCATACAAAGAAATACTTAGAACCCACATAAAAATGAGACTTGTGAAGCCACACTCAGTAGTTAGGAAGTGTCTAATATTAATTATACAGTCTTAATCACATTAAGTTCTACTTTATGATACAGTTATTAATGATACAGTTTTCCACAATGTTTCCAAGGGGCTGTGTTTCATGCAATGTACTAGTACGCTTGACTTCCAAAGAAGGAATGAACTTAGATGTCCAAAAGGTAAAGATACACTATAGATTCCCTAAAGGCAGTTTATGATAATATGCAATATATAAGAATATATAATATAATGTACAATAACATGAAGCAGAAAATCTTGGCAATGCTCAAAACTCCTTGGTGGAGTATAAAGTGTCAGAGAAATTTAGTATGCCAGATAGCCCTACTCTAAGGAGGCCGAGATTTTTACATTATTAAGGATTCTGTCTTCTGCAGAATGGTTCTTTGACTGTACAGATTGTGTGGTGAATGAGATGAGGAAATGCGAAAGGAAAAAAAGATTATTTTAAAAATAAGGCAATTGTCTTTCTGTTTGTCCTGAATCTTTCAGACTATATCACTTTACTCAGGTTTTATGCAGTTGGCTATTACTTGTGTTTTTCTCATGATGCCTAGACTAGAACTCTGGTGCTGGATTGGCAAAAGTGTGCAAGATAAGTGAAGGGTAGTAGCAATTCTGACAGCATGAATGGACACTCTGTGTCCTGCATTCTGAAACACTAAATTGTAGAGAACTCAAGTTAGGCATCCAAAATAATGGATTTTTTCTAACTTCAGTCTTTGCACCTTATTTCTCCATATGTTGCAAAAGGAAACATTTGGAAACATATTCTTATCTTGGAGAGGTTTTGTAAAGGAGTAAATATTTCTGATTATGAAGATATAGCTACAGAAAAACTATTGAAGAAATAAATAATTCTATCTTCATATCTTGGTATTAATAGTGTGCAGTAAATAGGGCCTGAGGCCACTCACTAAACAATAAGAATAAAATCTATGTTAGATCACTGCTCATTAAGTGAGCATCCATCCATTCTGTGCACACAATGAGGCAGAGGTCCCAGGGAAAAAAAAATTGATGGTATTCTGTAATCAAAGTCTTTATCCTAATATGCCCAAGAATGCTGAATTAGCACGGCATGCATTGCCTTAATAATTCTAGTTTTACTCATATTCAAGAGTTTGCCTATTCAACAGAAACCTTCTGTTCTTATCATTGTACTTGTACACTGAACAACAAAAAGAATCCAATACAATCCAATCTGAGATACCCCGTAGAAGGTGATTGTACACTGTCAGTAACATGACCATTTTGTGTAAAGTTAAGGAAAAATAGTTTTTATTCTTGTGAATAGGTACATAAGGATACATCTAAAATTTTTAGAAAGGCAAATAGTTCTGACATCAGGCTTCAGAGATGAATTAAAGTTTAGTAAGGTATATGCTGCTTTTTCCTTTCCTTAAAAAGAAAAATAAAGCCTTAATCTTACAACTGTATATTAAACCACTTGTTCACTGTGATAGGCAGGAGAACACAGATATAGTAATCTACCAGTCTGGTATCTGGTATGCACTGGGAGTCATGAAATAGATCTTGGCAGGCTGAATGCTGTGCACCCACGCATTGTACAATACTGTGATTACAGTAGGTAGGTGGTTCGGGTAACAGTGAATTTCAGATATGCAGGAGTCCAGTATAATATGTGGTATGATTTGCAGGATTTTGTTAGGACACATCCTATAATTGTATGCCTGGTATAATGTCTGATTGGCTTGCCTTTTTTGTCATTGGTAATCTAGATACCTTAGGAAAATGATGTCTTTTCTGCAAAATTTTTTTGAGAATACATTTTAGGAACAATATTAAAAGATCATTATATTGTGCACACTCTATTTCTGTAAAGGAAATAAAAGCAATTTACACATCACATTTTTATTGCATAAACCATTATAAAACAGCTAAACAACTACAGTCACCCCTAAGAGAACAGTTTATAACCTCACAACTACCTTCATTACACATCAAAACAGTCTCAGTATCCTACACAGGCAAGAATCTTGTATCAGGAACCCAATGATGCTGTTGACTTTCAAGATTTAGCATCATGTTGTGATTAGTATGGAATTTCACACCTTTCCCAGAGCTATTGTTTCAGATTGTCAGCAGATATCATTGAAACTCCTCACAGGTCATACATGAAAGAGGAGCTTTGTGGTATTTTTGTAAAGGTTGGCAACTTTCAAAATTAGATACAAATGAAAATTTAGCATATATATACCATCCTGCCTTTGGCTGCTCTGAGCTGGCGGTGTCCAGATTCTCCTGTGTTTTACTAGGAAAGCACGCTGTGCATGTTTTGGGCTTTTCTTCTGAAGGTTCAACACAGCACTGGACACTTTTATTCCAAATTAAAAATAGTCATAGTTTCCTATGATGAAATGTGTGAAAAGGCACAGAGAAAGGCATACAGGTCTGGCCAAAGCCTGAAAAGAAAAGAATTATCTCTTCTTGGCCAAAGAAAGGATCACAGCTACCTCCCCTGCAAATAGAAGTGTGCAGCAACAGAATGCTGAGTCAGCTGCGAAGTATTAATCAGCCTTTCATCATCTTGGCTCAGGAAAAATGGAATTGTGCTGTGGGGAACTGTGCTGGAGTTGAGTAACAAAGAGTTACTCTAGAAAATTGCCAAAATTGAAGATGGAAAGAAATTTATTCCCATTTCTCTTCAGATGCAGGCTGGAGGGAACCTTCCTAATTTCTTTGTATTCAAATTTGATTGAAACAAGTCACGCAGTTTAAGAGTGTTTCTCACTCACTGGCTTCGTAAGGCATTTGAAAATGTGGTAACTTTATGTGGATATTTGAATAGATTCCAAGCTCATTCAAACACTTGACCCCATACTTCTCTACTTTTGTCCTATATATTTAGTCTGACATTTAAACTTCTTTGCCTTCAATTCTCTATCCTTCGAAACAATATGTAAAAATCTCTAACAAGCAAGTAGCATAAAAAATTCTTTCCTGGACCAAATTGCTTTAATGAGAGGAACTAATAAAAGAATTAAATTAAAGATTCAAAATCTCAAAATCAAGGTGTGGATAAACACCTCATGACTAAGGGAGAAATGTTTTAAAATTGAGGTACCTTAATTGACTCCAGCGGACCTAGGCTAATCTACATCAACAGAGGCTCTGACTTGAAATTATTACATGTCTTATCTGAAATTGTTCAGTGCTGGAAACACTGGAGTGGAAATCTTCCAAGTAGTTAGTATCATTATGAGATTTCCAGTACTTCTGTCTTCGAGTCATGCTGTTCTAAAGGAAAATATGCATGCCAGGACAGGGTAATAACTCTGTCAGATTCTCCTCCCTTTCATAGCACTGAGAACTGCATCTGAGCTGGGTACAGCAAGAGTACTTGTGTTCTTTCACCCCAGTGAATTCTCTGCTGTATGTAGCCAAAAGCTAACCTCCACCAGAATACTAAATCCACTGAAGCAGAACCTCTGCAACAATTTATGGTGGGTTTCTAGGTGCTTAGCAGCCATAGTGCTTTTCTTGTTTATGGCCCATAGTTTCCTCAGCCATACTCTGTAATTTCCTTACTGAGGTCTTACTCTCAGGTCTGCATATATTTACATGTTTTACTTGGTAAGCTTTTAAGCAGCAAATTATACAAAATAGAGGTGAGACCTCTGCTAGTTGAGTCCTCCTTTTATTGTTTTCATTGTAGTCACATCTGGAAAATAAATAAGAACTTGAATTGACATAAAATAAATGACAGTCCAGGTTCTATAGGTTCATGTTTATGACATGATTGGCCCACAGCCACTGTAGCTATTTTGTAGTCTACAAGATGTCCTTGATTTGCTCTTGCACTGGTATGATAGCAAGAACATAATCTTTGCATATGCTGCTAACAAGCTTCTAGCCTATGCCTGATTTTACACATTCATCTTTTACATTGTTCTTTGCAGAACTCTCTCAGCTCTCTGAAATAATTTCTACTTTTTCGTCTATACTGTTTTCATCTTTCAGCCTAAGTTAGATGAATATAAAGAGAAAAGCAAGAAAATTTGATAAATCAAGAGACTTGTGAATCCACAGAATTAATAGTCTTCATTCATAAAAAGGATGTAATTGTTTTGTCAACAGTACACATATTATGATAACCCAAACTGCACTACCTTAAATATTTTCTGATCTGTGAAAACATCTTCTACTGCCTTTTCAGATTAACTACACAAAAAAGGTCTATAATGAGGGTAGCAACAGTGGGACTTTGGGCACATCCATGTCAGCCCTGTTAGAGCTCTCATCTGCTTTTGACACATTGGTCATGAGATTTTTTTTTTCTCTCTTTTTTACATATCTCACAAAAATAGTCTTGGTGTCTGTGGCATGACTCCATTCCTTCTTTGCTGAGCATACATTGGAGTCTGATGAAGAAATTTTATTTTCTTTCCCTCAGGGTCCATCATGTAGCCTTCCAAGGTTCTCATTTTGTTTACCCTCTTGGTAGAAAGCACAGACAGCTGAAATTTTATCCTGGTGATTGTGCCATATTTACAACCGTGTCACACTTGACCTTGCTAGTGCCACTGAATGTGCAAGCAGCTTTTATAAAGGGGGAAGTCATGAAAAAGAGCCAGCTGGAGTTCATCAGAAACAGATCCAGGCAAGATCAACACTAAGGGGAAGTAATAGCAATTTTATAATGAGAAGAATTTTCTTTTTGTCAGTTCACATGGGAACAAAATTGCTGGATTATCAGCAGTTGATCCATAGTCGAACAGCATTCTTGTCCAGGGATTCTTTATTTCTTTTCTTTCACCTTATCTGAATGATGACATCCATTTCTTAATGGAACTCCATGCTGGTTTCTGCAGCATCATATACTGAGCTGCTCTTTATATTAACTTGAAATAGCAGTCTGCAAAATATTGTACCTTACACCTGGAATACCTCTGAGAGCAACCCTTTACCTAATTTTCTCTGAGCTACAGTGGCTTCCTAGTTTCTAACTAGAACTTCACCATCAGTTTTGATCTGTGAGATGATATTGTCAGAGATGGAATGAAGTGTCAAGATCCCACTGAAAATCAGTATGCCTCAATTGTGTTTCCTAAAGTCCTTTTCATTCCCGTGAACATCTCAACCAGAAGAACTTAAATACAGTTTAATATTCAGCATAGACAGTGACTGTTTCTTTTCCTAGACCAATCTTGGTAAACTGAGAATGAAGCTTATAACATTATCAGCAGTTACTGACAATTTACTTTCATTTTCTGAAAAGTCCCAAGTACTTAGAATTCTATCTTTGTGCAATAATTAAGGAGGGTAAAGGTTATTTTCCTCTTTTGATTAAAAATTGAATTTACTTTGTGTTGATGTAAAAGCAGGGAATGTAATAGAAAATTAGTTTTTGTTCTTTCCATCTGCATTCAAAATTAATATTTAGTACAAATTTTCCACTTCATTTTCAGATAATCAGAGTACACAAAACTAGTAAGATTGTATCATCACTTCTTCTCTCAAAGAATTTTTCGTAATTACATGAGAAATGAATCTATATTAACCTTCAATAGCTACTATTCTTAGGTGGAAGACACTAGAAATGAGTATTCCCATGGTAGCATTATGATTGGCTTGAAGGTACATATCCAGAATACGTTGAGATTTTGAGGCCATTCAGGTAATGGACTAGTCTAAACATTCATAGCACAGGGAAGCCAGTCAGGTAGGTTTTTATGGAATTACATCAAGAAAAAAAACACCCCATAATGGAAATTGGCAACTGGCAAGTGGGCTACAGTCATCCAGAGAACACATAGTTTCAGCAAACAAGAAGCGGGATTGTTCTTTGGTGTCTGAGTGAAAAATGCATAGACTGAAGAGGTATCTTGATGAGATACATGTAATTACATACTGGGCATGATATATATTACACAGAAAGACAGATTGATCGAGGGGTACAGAAGAAGAGATCAAAATCTAGAAACAACATATCTTCAGAACTAAACTTAATTTTCTTGGAGTTGCATAGACTTTTTAGAGGGAACAATAGCTTTACACAGCATTAAAAGCTTGAGATTTTAGCTTTACAAAAGTCAGGAAAGTTTTGACTTTGAAGTAGACGCAGTCAGGAACGCAATGGTTTCACCGTTCCAAATGGTGGTAGAGAAAATAGACACAAAAAGCGGCTGGAAAATGTTATAATTGCTGCAAAAGAAAGTAGAGTGTTTAAAATTATCATTAAAAAAACCAAGTTCCTCCCACAGGAAGAAAGCAAGCTCTTTCTATACTGGTTCTTACAAGGTCAAAATTTAACCCCTTGCTTGGAAATCACTGTCTCTGAAGACTGTTTCATGGGTTACACTCAAACAGGTGAACTCTCAAGGATGCTTTTTATTTGCTTGAAAGCTTCTTAGTTTAACAGTTATAAGTTGGCTGCTCAATTTCTTTAAACAATACACTTCTTTGTTGCTTTAATGAGGAGGCTTAGTGCTTAGAGTGTCATACATATCTGAACTACTTAAGTTACAACAGTTGTGGATAACATTTGTCAGTATTTTCTGACTCTTACATAAGCATGTCAATAAAATTTGCACTTAAGGCAAGACCTCTTCTCTTCCTTCCCCTAGAGTAAATTAAAAGGATCATAATGACATAAAAAAAAACTATGTGTTTTGGAGTAAGAGCAAAATTTCCAAGTCAGCTTATAATACACACAAACATTGATGAAAGTTGAGAGACTGGCTTTATAAAAGATATTTTTATTTGACAGTTGCTTAATGACAGACTCTAATGAAGATACTGGCTTCAGCCTTTTAGATAGTGATACCCACTAAGGATGTTCTTGCTGCTTCCTGTCAGGAGACAGATAACAATTTTGATCAACAAAAAGAGAAATTCTCACTGGATTCATAGTGATAAGAAAAAATATATTTTAAAAATATTGCAATGATATTGAGGTACTTTTCAGCTATTCCTTTCTGTTGCTTGTAGAGCAGAGGCTGATGAATCAATAGAAATAAATTATGCTAGATAATATCACAGAAAAACAGTTTATGTGATAATTTTTTCATATTAATATTTGAAAGCATGATATGGATGCTCAGAAAATATGAGAGATTTGAAGCCACTGAAGGCTAAAATTATTTGCTTTCCAAAGATTAGTTGGATATAAGCTTTCACAGTCAGCATACCTTAACACTTCAACTGGAAATCTTAGATATTTTTAAAAAAATGAAAGTGTAATTCACTCATTCTGTTTCAGTCAATGTATTTTAACACAAAATACAGAAAAGTTTCCCATTTTATTTTTTTCTGAGAGATTGCAAGGTATCTTGCCCATGCTGTAATTTGATTTAAAAGTGGTAAAAGAAACTCACTTGATTCACAGAATTTTCAGTCATCATTTAATTAGTACAACTTTATTGCCATTTGAAAAACAATCTAAATGTCAACCTCTAGCAATTCCAGCCAAAGCCAAAACAAATATTCTTGTCCTACTGCTTACATCACACTCTTTGGAATACCAGAACAAAGAATACAATGTATGAAACAGAACAAGTTTTGTTCTGCTGTACATCTTTGCTTGCTGAAATGAAAAAAACTTATGCCAGTGCAAAATACATTTGTGCAGTGCAGTGCAAAACACACTATTGCAGACCAATAGCAAAGTTCTTATGTGAAGATAACTCTGATTTTGCAGAATTCATAAATGTCTCCTTTCAAATTCATAAGTAATATTGAAATATATCAGATAAAATAACCTAAATAATTTTTAAGAGGATGCATTTGCAGTTACAATTACTATAATAATTTCTAGAAATTTATTTTTCATAGATGGAATTATTTACTATGATGTATTATTTAAATTCACCATCAGTATTCCAACCTTATAATCAATTCTTTACTTTTCTTTACATTCCAATGTCTATAAAAATTTTCCTCTCAGCTGGTTTTATCCAGTTATCAGTGTAAATGTTGCCAGACACTTTGATAGGAATATAATCAAACCCTAACTGTGTGTCCAATTTGGGTCTAAGGTGCAAAAGATTAGTTAATTCAACTAAATCCTCTGGGATGTTGATTGTGTGTTAGTATGTGTTTGCACAGGACCTAGCACAAAATAGCATGACTGGAGTCTTTGTGTGATGAAAACTGAATGAAGACTCAATCAAGACTTTGCTTCTGAAACTTCACCCTGCAGACAGAAACCACTCAGTGATCTGTTGTCTCCTTTGCTCTTGGCACTTGTCCTCCATGTTAGCTAGGGCTTGCCATTCTAAAAAAGGTTGGTAAGACTAAAAAAATAAATTAAAAAAATATTTTCTGTTTTATTCTGCTGGTGGACAGTTATCTCAAAGTATACAATGCTGGTATATTAATGAAGACTCAAATTCAATCTGGATAAGCATCCATTTTCATTGATGAACATTTCTAAAATCTCTTCTGTCACATTAGATTTAGACTGCATCCACATCTAAAGATGATGAAAAATAATGTGCAGGGTCTTTGGTTACATTTTTACCAGGTAAAAATGAATTACTTTCTTCCACTTCATTTAAGTGAAACTGACAAAAATAACTAAAAACAATGGCTAATAAGCTAGTCTGTTTACTAATCTTCTTTTTGTTGAAATTCCTACTTCAGATAAAAAAAACCCGTAAGATGTAATTTTTCTGTTTATTTTTGAGAAAATAAAATGTTGTTTTTTAAAGTTGCATTAAAAAGCAGATAAAACTAGTTTTTATCTTTATGTATCTTTGGAAAAAAAAATTCTACCTCAAGAAATTTCTTTAACAAAGAGAACATTATTTCAGACTCTAACATTTCTGTCTGCCTATTACCATTAGTCATAAGCTAAGCCCTGCACTAAATGTCTAGTGAGCACAGATAATGTTCATTTTGTCTGGAAGACAGGTTGCCGCCTGTCAAGGAGAGATGGAATAAATGACAGGTTTGGACTCTGTGCCTTGCAGGCATATTAGGCTAAGAAATCGCCAACATGATGAAAAATTATTTTGTCAAAAATTTGTAGGTCACCCATCATTGTCTAATGTATTCTGTGATTAATTGCTAGCATAGATCAGCATTATGTCTTTCCAGTGAATCGCTTAATTGTTGCCTGCTTCATGCTCTTAATGTAATGACGAGGCATCTGGTCCTTTCACATGTGCTTTTAAATGCCAGCTTTTGCATCCAGGTTACGGGAACTGTAACATTAAACTTAAAGAACTAGTTGAAATTAAAACTTCCGGAAATCCGTCTGTTCTATCTTTTTTTTGTTTTCTTTTTTTTTCTTTTTATGGCTGTGTGCATGGTAGGCTGAGTGTTAGTGTTAATGTATGTAGATTTTATTTCTGATGAGTGATTATTTGACTGCTCATTTTACGAAGATTTATGGTATGCTTTCTATCTCCTGACTGCAGTGCTACTCTTATCTTTAATAAAAGAGATGAGGACATTAATCAGCCTTTGTCAGGAGTCCTGACTAAGACATTAAATGTACTGTATGGGATAGGTAAACACGCTCCAGATCCTTCTCTACTGCAGTAGATCAGGCAAAAAAACACTCATTATATTTATCATAATTTCACATCTGCTGTTTTTGAAGCAATGTACCATGAGGCCATAAACTGTATTACAACTGTACATAAATTCAACTGATTTGTGGCTGGAGTAACTAATTCCTAAAGTACATTTTAGAAAAACAAGCAGTGAGCCCTGAAATTGCAATTCCATAAAGGCACTAAATTACTGACTGCAGAATCAAGAATTTGCTTGATGTGATTCTGCAGTGACCGTTTTATAAAAACTGACAGTGTGCCTGTGATTGAGTCAATAAAATAAGGATGAGTGAGCCGTACACTCAAACAAGATTAAAGAGAAAGAGAATGACAGAGGACAGACACATGGGATATAAATAGAGGAAAGAGTGTAATGTTTTCCCCCCCACCTCCAAAAATGGCTTTAGGATGCAGCTATTAATAACAAGGACATTAATTTGTAAGTAATCATTTAACTATGTGAGAAAAATACAGATGTTTTCACCTAAGTTTTCATCAGATATAGTATTTCTGTAAACAAAGACATATATTTTTTTTACAGCAAAAGGGTTGTAGCTCTTATCTTAAAATATCCTATAGGTTTAAAATGACCACATTTTCTCATCTGAAAATCGTAAATGTTTCGATCAAAATCAATGGGGCTATACAACCCTCCAACTGTGGTAATCAGAAGAGCAGTCAGGACTGTATCTTCCAAACTGGATCTTTCTTAAATTGAAAAGAATATGCACTTAGGGAGTCTTGAGACGTGATTACTTCATTAGCAGCTCAATGAAGGTGCTTTTCCTGCTTACGTCTTGAAGCAAAATGGCAACATGAACAACAAAGTTACGCCTGGCTCATTCCAAACCCATGATTTACCTCTCCTTGTTGTAAACCAAACAGAAGTCAAAAGATTCAGGGGCTGCTAAAGGATGGGAAGTATTGTTCAAAGTACTATGAACTTGAAATAGTTTCTATGTTCATTTTTGGTCAGATCAAACAAAAAAGTACTAGAATTTCAGTTAATGCTAATACAAGATGGTCTTTTCTTCTCAGTGATATCCAAAAGCTGATAAATAATGCTCACAAGCAAAAAATTATTTCCCTTGGAGTATTTAAAAATGAAAAATTTTCGACTTCCAAAAGAATTAGGCTTCAGTTATGGTACACAATGCTCTCATAGGTAGATATATAAAATCAAAACAAAGCTGTGGTACTTTTAAAGATCCTCCTCTTATTAGTTAAGGACTGTCCATAGCATGTCAACAGCTTCTGCTATGTGTTGGTGGAAGTATACATTATGTTCACTTTGGAAAATAAGGGTAATATAATACCCTCTGGTATTGTTAAGAAATGTGTGCATAGCTTAGTTTTAGTGCTGTTCTTGGCTGCAGTCTGCTAAGTTTAGTCCCTTGTGGTTATAAATCTGTAGGGATTATGCTGAATATCTTTGTCCATGAGACCAGGACAAAAACATGTTTACTTGATGCCAATGCATAGTTTCTGTCTAATAGCATCAATCTGTGCATCACTGAGCGTTTCTTTTCCTGACCTTATTACTTTACTGAAATTAAACTTGAAACAATCTGATGTCAGATACTGTATATCTAGTTTTATTGCTAGCCTTGCTGGGCCTTTCCATATTGCTAGTGCTGCATCTCATTTTAGATAGGTTGAACCACGTATATATATTCTCCAGTTTATTGAAAGCCTGATAGATTGTTTTCCGCATTCCACAATGGCAGGCCAGTCTTCTTCCTGAACTTTGTAGAACAAATGTAAATTCACACATATACAGCTGACCAAAATTCATAGGTTTTTTTCTTGGCATTGCAAATAAATCCAGCATATCACTAGATACGAGTAAGAATAGTACAGTGAAGTTGGCTTCAGTTCAGTTTTCCTGATTCAGTGGCAGTTTCAAATGTATTTGAAGAACCTGTTAAAGTTGATTATTATGATAGATTCAAAAAGATTTGCTCAGACAACAGAGCCACACCAGAATGAATTGTGAGGATTTAATAAAATGCAAACTACCTTCAAACCGATGCAGGCTTTTGCTGCCTATCCACCCCCACTTCCTTTCTTTCTCTCCCCATTACCATGTAAACTTAGCAGCCTCCTGCAGAGTTCCACTGCAGTCAAATAAAATTCAATGATAAAAATCACTCAATAGCTCCATTAAAACACAGCTAAAAATATTCTTATGACCACGTCTAGGGTGGTCCTAAGAATAGGTTTAGAAGCTATCCAACATCTAAATAGCTTTTCCTCATGTTGAGCCTGATCCTGCTCTTTGAAAAATAGTCAAGACTCAGGCAGCATGAGAAGAAAAGATTTTTCCTCAGCAATCTGACCTCCCCTATTACATATCCTTGCTGTACCAAACACCTGAGCTATGTGGTGGAGGTTGGTCTGAAGGAAGGCTGATGAATCTAAGGAAAATGTCCCTCCAGCAGATACAGGTTGACAGGGCACAAGTGACCTAAATCTAGGCTGATTTCCAATTTATTGCCCTGTAGGTGATAAAGCAAATTGTTTTGAATGGTATCCTGGTGGGGTCTATTGGCTGGCACTGATATGATGTGGAAATGCCTAAAAACGGGATTCCCTATCTGTACCCAGAAGGAGAGCCATTGTTTGATGGAACTGAGCCTTCAGGAATACTTCCAAATGCACTGATCTGGCTGGCATTGGGAAGCAGTTTGGGAACAGTCAGGATATGATGTGACTTTGGTGACGTTCTCACTGCATGCAGACAGCTCTATTAGCAGCATTGCTAGGATCTGGGTCAGGGCCTTTCTTAAACGAGGGCAAGGGAAGATCCTGGTTTTAAAAAAATGGCTGCTGCTCACTTTTTTTTTGCAGCTGAGAGCATCTGACTGATGAAAAGATCCACCCACACTCGCTTCAAACACACCTCCTTTCTCATGAGGCTTTCATGGTAGCAAAGCCAGGAAGCATCAGGGTCAGGGGAGGTGTGAACACATGCTGAGCAAACTGCGTTTGATGCAACATATACTATCCCTGCCTGCTGAGACAGCATGAACACCTGCTCTGGAGGCCAATTCCTTTACTTAGCTACTTAAGCACTGTTTGACCCTCTGCAGGACTTCTCTCATCATGGTATGTACTGAAAAATAAAAAAGAGCACTTGTTTCAAACAAATGCTTTCTGTAGTTTTGTCATTTTGCAAAAGCCTCTTTTTCCTGTTTCCTTACACATCTAATTCTTCAGTCTGCTCTCAAGGGAGAAGAATAGTAGAATGAAAAAGAAGTGTTTACTGATAAAAATAAAAACATTCATATGAAATAACACAATCTCTTGAATATTGTGTTGTGTATCAGCAAAAGACATGCCTCAGAATTTTAACTCTATACTTCAAGTACAAAAACCATGTTCATCTAAACAAAAGCTCTTTTCCCTTTCTTTATACCTCTTTTTAAAGCCCCCTTTATTGATTTTTATTTATCTCTAAATGCAATAAAAAATGTTATATTTTCTTCTTGAAAATCTGCCATAATATGAAAAAGGAGAAAGAATGTAATGGCACCTATTAGAGGAGATAGACTTGTCTGCAGCAAGGGGCAACTAGACTCCACTGCAGATGTTTTATTTTAACCTGCTACTTTGCTCTTCCTGAATCATGAGCTAGAGAGGATGATAAGCTTTCAGGAACTCAGATGCTACATGAGAGACCAGTTACTAGTAGGTGATGAATTCACAGGAAGCCTTTTCCTAAAACAGCTATGTTACTTGGCTCTCTAATCTTTGAAATCTGCATCTGTAGAAGGAGGGAATTTATGGGGTTAGATACAGGGGTTCCCCCACACAATAACTAAACAGTCACGTAGAAGTCTGCTTGGAAATATATCTGCTACTTTTGTGGATAATTATTTGCATGTAATCATCCATAAGAACACAATAACTTTTTAATGTCAATATAGAATATACATTTCTATTTATAAAAGGCAGTAAATAGATTCAGTTCAACATACCCAAGCAACTGCTAAATGAAATGAATTTGACTGCTCTCAGTCACGTGTTAGACTTGCCTCATGCCTCATCTGTATTTCATGAAAAAAGTCTAGTTAAAGTTGTTATTTCCACTTAAACAAGTATATGTTTGTAACTCAAAAGGAGGGTGAGCGATAATGAGCTCTGGCTTAAGCAAATTTATCTACAGCTGCGTGTATTTTGGGCAATCTAAACATCAACACACACAGAGCCACTGAAACAAAGGGAGAGGCAACAGTAAAATATTGAGGTCTTTGTATGAGACAATACTTTCAAAGCGCTTTCAATGTCTTCTTGCAATTTTGGCTATATCATCTTAAGCGTGTCTCGTTTATGGAAGAACAGTGTTGAAGGAAGTGAGACCTAAAGCCTGAAGATCTAATCAGTTATTAATTAATATGTTGTACCAGTAGCTGTTGTGAAATGGAATGTAGCATATTCATCATTGTAAATAGCTGATTAAATTTATAGCATAACGTTTGGTATTTGGATATTTCTGTCATACTGTTACTATTCTTTGCTATGCTGACTGCAAAATATAATAACTTCTAAGCAGTGTGTAAAACAAAGTGCTCAATTCACTTTATTAAAATATCCAATAATAATTGATTTAAAGGCAATAAAATGTGTTCATTAGAGGGTTTATATTCAAGAAATATTGAAAGTATACCTAAAACTGTCACTTTTATTGTGAATGAACAGGATAATATAATTTGAAAAGAGTGTGATCATACTAAAGATTTGTCCTGCAGCATTATCTGATAGCTCGTAAAGTGGTGAAATTTAATATGATGCTTTCAGTCAGTTTAATTGAAATTTAATTGCCACTTTGGGCAGAAGGTTTAGATCTGATCAATAAAATATTAAAGATTTTGTGCTTTCACTTGGAACAATTTCTTAGCCAATGCATCCAATGTAACCTATGTTTTAGGAAATATTTGTTTGTTATAATTCACATAGCGTTCAATATCACTTGGTAATCTGTATGTTTTAATGCATGGCACAGATAAATAGTGAAACTAATAAAGCTATAGTTGATCCATTTAATTACAACAAGACGAAAGAAATAACGGTCACCTTCAGATTCATGAGAAAGGCATTAATGTAAAAGAGCTATAAATATTTTGAAATGTCAAACCTCAGAAAGACAGAGTCCAACATGAGCCTAGTTGTAAATCAGCCACATAGAAGGACCTTGAAAAAAAGATGGTTCTTTGGTATTTTAGAAATAATTACTAATACAAAAAGGGTAATGATGAACCTATAAATTACATTAAAAAGGGCCATTAGAGGAGGATTAGTTTATAAAGCTGAGAGATGGTTCCTGAAAATTATCCTGCTAGTTATTTCTTCTTTTCATTTCATATTATTCACGATCTCCAAAATTATCTGATTAATGATAAACTAATTGATTGCTACTTTGCAATTCAAATGCAATGGCCAACTTTGAGTCTCTCTTTACTGTAATCTATACTGTGCCTTCGATTTTGTTCATCCATTTTGGGGGCAATGTAAAAGACAATTACTCTAACTTGTTCTTTATAACATGCAAGTGCAACTTCAGTCTAAGCAGTACTACCACAAAAATTGTCTGTGCAGTTGGCTCAGGCCTCTGAATGCCACCTCTTCATGTTTGGAGGGAGCCAGATGCCTCTGCTCCTCCATCCTTTTTCTGCCATGGCACTCCCACAGAACCTTGGTGAGAGTGGACATCAATGAAGGTACCTGAAATGCCATTCTTGATTTCTCCCAGGTCTTCAACAGTGTTTTTGAACATAAAGCCTGCAGAGCATCTTATCACGACTCTAGTTTCCTACAGGAGGTGATACCACATGCAATGACTGGCTACCATTCATAAGAGCTTTCATCCTTTCAGGTAATGAGCACTGCTTCGAACAGTAATGCCTGAGCTCAGCTGTGGTCTGTCAGGAGTAGAGAAAGAGGCTAATGGAGGATCTAAGGAACATAAAACTGGCTCATAGGCTTATATGCCATGATTGCCATTTCATTGCAAGTTACCACTTGTTTGAATAAACTGTAATTTGAACTGTATATGATTTTTTAAACTTGAGATTGTCAAAGGCAAGCATTGGGCAGAGGACAGCACCTGACACTGTAGAAAACATCTAATTCACATTGCTGCTGGTGGCAGAAGCACAAAAACAACAGGATCACCTTTTTGGCCTGAAATCAATGGCACCTATAGTGCTATGTCCCATGGATCACGAGAAAATTTGAAAAAGTATAGTCATTCTCACTTCCTCTCCAACAACACTCAACCATTAGCTCTATGAAGTAGTTTGTTTCCCTGTTTGTGGGGTTTCCTGCAGGAAAGAAGTTGAAGATGCAAACAAAGTTATCCAAGGAACTTCTTTTGAAGTTTTCAATGATTGCCTGCTTCTGCTGACACTGATATATCTCTGCCATTGTGAGTATCTCTGCAGTGTGAGTGTTGAATGTTGAGAATAATTTCTATCTTTGGGAATTTTAATAGCATCCAGAACAAAATATCAACTAAGCTGATAACTAATAAAACTTTCAGCCCCGTGCCTGCTAAAACAAAGCATTTCCTACCTTTTTGCTTTCAGACATAACTTCACACATCTGGTTGTAAAATTGGAAATTTTGGCTCATAAATTCTAATAAAACCAGATGTAAGAACTTTGGGAGACAAAATGGTTGGATGGACAGAATTTGTAAGTGGAAAACAGAACTAACATCATATTTCTAACCTTGTTGGACCATTTCTTCTATGCCTTTGTCTATAGGATAGGAAGATGAACCCACCTTTCTATCTAATTGTGAAAAGGAAGAATAAATTAAAAAATGCTCTCACAGACAGTGCAAGATGTTAGGTGCTGCACAGCATAATTCTGCAGTGGCAGTAGATTTTTAATGATCTTTAGTTAACAGTTTTGCAATCTTCTCATCAAGTTTTCTGAGACATTACCTTGAGAATATTCAGTTCAGACCCTTCCTAATAAGTGCTCTGTTTCAGCTTGAATTTTATTTACTGATTTACTGTCTTTTTTTTTTTTTTTTACCTGACTAAGCCATAATCCTTAATGGATGTAAATCTCATCCTTTGAACACAATATTTTTGTATACACTCAAATAGCATTTTATTTTAGAGAAAAGCAATTCTTTCAGTTGTTTAACTTCCTCACATTCTCTTTTCAAGGCTACATTTTTCATCTGAAAGATGCTAAAATTGGCATCACCTTTTATCTGCATTGACAGTTGAGGATTAAAATGGTTATGCTGAAGCATCTTGTATTTCCTCTTCTTCTTCTAATTTATCACAACCATATATTCCATGGGAAGTTAAGGTGGAAGGAGAGAGGGGAGGAAAGATGCTCAGCTGATAGACAGCACATCTACCTTGCAGAAGATTCATTCCACTGCACATTTTGAATCTGCTGACAAGAAACTTGCAGCACAAGTAATCAGAGCCTTCACAAGATTGATTTTGTCCCCTGCTGCTATATGGCATATAGAGGAAAAAGGTTCTCATCTCTCAGTGTAATCTTAACTATTTAGAAGCCATTATTGCAGGATTACAAATCATCTGAATACCTTTCTTTTGTAACTTAGTTATTTATTAGCAAGTCCAGCAAATTAGTCAGGTAGCATTATATGGTGTTCCAGTCCTGAAGTTCTTATTCAGTGTGCTGCTGGTATTTCCTCAATTTGCAAAGGCTGCTAAATCTATGAAGTCCTGAAAACAATATAGCATAGTGCTGAGTGAAAATAGTTTTAAAAAAAAAATCCATTTTTTTCTAATTGCAGAGAGCATTTAGCAAACTATATCTATGTACACAGTTCAAAGTGAATCAAACAAAATTGCAGATGTATTCTGTTCTAAATTTGTAAGAAATGCTTAAAGTCAACTTGTCATAGAGGCTAGATTGAATCTACTACTTATACAGCTGTGGATGGGAAGTGTCATGGTTTGACTTGACAGCCTTTCCTGGTAAGAGAGAAGGGACTGTAAAGATGGCTCCTGTAAGAAGTTGTTTGCAACTCTCCCCAGCTCTGAGCCAGACCCACTTCTGGGGCTGAGCCAATTAGATGCCTCCATGATCACTTTTTAAGAAGAAGCCGGAAGAGGAGGTTTCTTCCTCCATCTTCTTCATGCTTTTTCCTTCTTCTGTCCAGAAGAAGAAGAAGTCTTCTTCTGGTTGGTGATAGTGCAAGGAGTAGGAACAGTGAGAAAAACAACCACGTGGACTCCAAGGTCAGTGATGAAAGAGAGGAGGAGGAATGCTGGAGCAGAGACTCCCCTGCGTTCTATGGAGAGGACTGGTGAAGCTGAGAATTATTTTCATTTCTTTAAAGACTCCACATCAACAGTAGAGACTCATTTTGCTACAGCTGGCCCCGGACCAGGGGCAACAACTCATTTTGCTACAGCTGGCCCCAGACCTGGGGCAGCAACTCACCTCACTAAAGGCCCTGAGCCAAGGACAGTAACTATGGCTGGAGGAGGCCGTGTCCCTTGGGAGGGATTCAATCACTTCAGTATAGACCCCGAGCCAGGGGCAGGGATTTTCTTCTTTATCACTATGGCCAGAGCAGGCCGTGTCCCAAGGAAGTGACCCAATATCCACAGCTATAACTGTGGGAAGGAACCCACGACAAAGCAGCTCATCAAACTTATGCCCCGAAGAGGTCTTGTCCCGAGAGAGGGACCCTGTAACTGCAGAAACTGCAACCGTGGCAAAGAATCCGTGCCAGAGATATTCACCAAGGAGTGCGTCCCGTGTGAGGGACCCTGTATTGCAGAAGCCACAGCTGCTGGGAACAATCCACATCAGAGAAGTTTGTTGTGTCCCGGAGGAGGAACCCCGTGTTGGAGCAGGGGAAGAATGCCAGGAGTCGTCCTCATCTGAGAAGACAGAAGCAGCAGAGCCCATCTGTGAGAGACTGACCACATCCCCCATTCCTTGCCCCCCTGAGCCATTGTAGGGGGAGGATTTAGAGATATCGGGAGCAATGAGCTGGGCCCGGGAAGAAAGGAGGGATGGGGGAGGGAGATATTAAAGTGCTGGTTGTAATTTTCTCATAATCCTACTCCCTTTTTTGGTTTTATTCTGTTCTGTTTCTTGTAGAATAAACTTTCCTGCTTTCCTCTCTAAGTCAAGTTTTGCCCAGAACTGTAATTGGCAGTGAGCCCTCCCTGTCCTTGTCTTAATCCACAACAACCTTGCTTATCTTTTTACTCCCATTTTGCTAGGGCCTCTGCCATCCTAACAAGGGTGGGGGCGAATGGGAGCATCGAGCAAGAGACTGTTGTGGTGCTCCTGTGCTAGCTGGGCTAAAGCACGACAGGAAGATGTAGGAAATAAAAAGAGAAGCATGAGATTTATCTGATGTTTGGTTGATGTATGGCTATATAAAATCTTAAGTAATACAGATAATGTCACACAATATTGCAACATATATTTTCAGTTGAACATTATAAGACAATAAGGCATAAATGGAAATTAAAGGAAAAAAATCTAAATGGTTGTCAGGGAACACTTTTTCATTCAGAGAATCATAAACATATGGAATGGTGTGTCAGGCAAAGTTTCTGAGATAAAAAGAAGGGAGTAATTACAAAATGGATTTATATCCCAAGGAATAAAGTATAGGCAGTTGAAAAGAGTTTTAAGTCAAATGTTTTTTAACCCTCACTAGAAAAAATGATCATTTGCAGAAATGACTCTTTGGTCAGTAGTTGAATATAAACAGACATATGTAAGTCATCCACCCATGCTCAGAGCTACCATGTACTCTTAATACTTATCAATATATCAAATCACAAACATAGAAACTGAGATCTGTTCTGTAGCTCTGTCCCTACTGAAATAAATTATTTGTTGATGTGAAGATATTGGATACTCAAAGCATACAATTTTTTGAAATTAGAAAACACAGCACTCAGAGTGGCTCTTTATAGTGATGTGTAAAAATAAACAATCTTAACCGATTAAAAGGCAGCCTCTAGGGCAAATAAAAGCAGTAAATATATTTTTATGTGTGAAGTGCATAATTAGAGGAAAAGTAATAAAAAATGCAAACCAGAACATTTTCCCAAAGTGGAGTGGGGGTGGGAAGGACATCGTTCAGACTTAAATAAGCTTCAAGAAACTCAGGTAGGAGCAAAATCTTTTGTTGGACAATCATGTCTCAAGTCTCAACAGTAACAGTGGGTTCACAGATTCCACGTTTCCTCATAATCTTCCCGTGTATGTACGAAATATATTGCCAAATTATGTAAAGCAAATTATATTTACATTAAGACTCCAAGGAACTATGGAAATACATGAGTTTGACTTTATTAGCTAGAAGAAAAGCCCAGCTATGATTCACATATCTAACTGACAAACTCTATTAAATGTATGCTCAGTGCACTGCTTGTTTCTCTCAATCATTCCTTTCCTTTCTACTCTTGCATCTTCATTCATCTGAACTCACTGTAATTACCTCATATTTTCTTCTTTGGCCAGAAAAATAGAAAGTAGAGGGACCATACTATCTGAATGAAAAAGTAACATGCATGTGTAAATCTCCTAAAAAAAAAATCTATCCAAGATCCCATAATTCAGTAATCCCATTCTAAATAACTTTACATGCTGAGGATGAAGCAAGCTGAAGCATAAGGTGGACCCTAAATGTCATGATCCTTCAGAAGAAAAATGTTTCTTTTATACTTCTGAGAGGAAAGGAATTGTCCAGTAAGGCAAGTTAAATCGTGTTAATGAGCAAAAGCCTGTGGCTACGGATTAGAAAAGCCAGATTTATCAAAGACAGCATGAATGCTATCTTTACCTATCACTAAGTGATCATCAATCATAGGTATCCCATAACTGTAACAAAATCTGTGACTCAAACCAGCATGACAGGAATCGGAGACACGTATATTATCAAAATATGACCAAACATTCCAAAATTACTTCTCAAATACCTCCAGCATAACAAGAGACAGATTTCAGCACTGATTTTTTTTACAGTACTGAAGGGCGGGGGTCCAACTAGCAAATTGTTGGATGTAATTCCCTTAGCATTTCTAAGACTTTAAAAAAACGATGAAACTCAACCAAGGAAGCAGCATAGATCAAACCTCTCTTGATTTTGCTCCACTTTATCAGTGCAGACTGAAGCATTTAAGAAAAAAAAAATCAATATTTTAAAGGGTTACTGATGCTTTTCTCACATTTTCCACATTTTTAAAAAATAATAAAGGCTAGTTTAAAGTTTTGGCATGAAAATACCATTTGTTATTTAGGAGATCAATATTATTTATCTGAAATGAAAATAAAAAATGTAGCAATAGCAATAAAAAGTGTAATTGTAATATTTGGAAAAAAGATATTAAAGACAAAGGACATGACTACAAATCGAAATGGCTCAATGAGACCATATATGCTGCTAGTGATTGTGAAAAGAGGAAGAGACGTGTGAATCTGGCTGTTCTGTAGAAGTGTCTTGTGTCAGATGGAAAGCAATGAGACTAAATTTAGAGGAGATCTAACTCAACATTTAACCAACAAAATGGCAGCAACGTTGCCAGGCTTCAAAGCTGGGAAATGAAAGATGTAAGAGTAGTGGAGAGGTGAAGGTCCCTCAAAATACCAAGACTGGTAGAAATCTTCCTCATATTTCAAATAACATTAAAGTAAAAAATACGAGTCATCCAGAAACTGGGAGCTAGAAATCAGAGCCCAGGCTCTAAATTTTGCTTAAGCATGACACTACTCAAATGATGCCAAATTTCAAATGGGCATTCCTCTATCTTTGTCAGTCTCCAATATGGAAGTAGTATTTGAGTTGTGATTTCTTTATAAATGACATGACCAAATCCCTCTCTTATTTAGCACTGTTTCCTTACATTTTTGTAAAATTGTACCAAATGCATACATTACTAATTTTAATTCCCTTAGAAGGTCTTTCTATCATAGGAATAGATAATTTTCATATGTAAAGGTAGAGCTTGCATATTGGCACCTCCAGTTTCAATCTGCTGCAGGTCAGGCTTGTTACTGAGAACTAAAATCTCAAACATGCCTGTGGAAAAATACTTGGAAATCCTATTTCTGTCTGACAGTAGGAGTGCTTGAGTATATATCACAAAGCAGCTGGTAACAATTGACTTTACCTGCACCTGTCTTGGCTCTCATATCTCTCAGTTCCTTTGGATGATCCAGCTGCCATCTTTCATGTGATTTCACTTAAAATAATACAAGAATATTTCAAGTTTCAATTTATCCAGAGAAGCATCAAAACAAACTGTAAAAATTGTGTCTGTATTCAGCACTGGAACACACATAGGACCTAAACACAGCACCAATGAGGCAAAAACCCTAGGAGACTAGTGTATAGACTGAAAAGGTAGTTAATTTAAATCTCTTTTCATGGTAACTTCCATAGATATGCAGTATTTTTTTTTTATTATTGTCTCTGCCTCTAATTTTGAACATCTCATTAATATAAAAAGCTAGATTTTCATCATCTTTTGCATGGTTGCTTGACCAGTGCTTTGCAGTCTAGAATGAAAGATAGCAGTCATCAATAATCATCATTGCACAGTATATTTAAACAGTAGACAGAAGCCCAATGTGAATTAAGGCTAGGATTAGCCTCAGCAAATGGTTCCATTGAAGAAAAAAAAGTGTGATGAAACAAAGTGGTATTTATTCCTGGGTTGCAAAAAGAGGGCTGTTTGTGCCAAACAAAATGAGTACTTGAACAAGACATATTCAAGCTCTGATGCATATGAATTGCTTTGTATGTGTTGCTTGATAGCACACCAGTGCTTGATGTTGTTAGTGTCACTCTAGGCATGTTATGGATTTACTGTATTACATACAATGCAATTATTGATTTACATAAGTATTGCTATTTTTCCCCAAATGTAACAGATTTTAGCTTGAAAGGATTATAAACTGAGAGACTCGCTATAGTTTAAAATTGGCAGCTGGTTGGGAGATGAATGCCAGGCAAAGTGAGTGTACAGGAGGTTCCTGCTGTTTCCTCAGGGAAGTGTCCCTGGGTGAGACATCTGCTGTTCAAACTTCACCACACATTTCATCAGGTGACACTCTGTCGATACCTCATCCAAATTTCTTCTGTTGTAAAATGTTCTGGTTAAATGAAAATATAATAACTTTCTGTGAAAAATGTCAAATTCACTTGTTTCTATCCCCAAATGTTTAATTAATGAACGTCTCTTTTTCTTGGTATTGTGAGTCTTATAAACAGTAACTTACTTTTCCATGCATATTCATAATTTTGTGACATGAATCACAAAATTCAAACCCATACGTGCACATTCTGTTCAAAATACTTCAGCTGCATTCACTGCATCAGTATCTGAACTCAGCTTATTTATCTGTATGATGGCTCTTTTGGGTAAAGTACAGATGAAGCAGGTTTGATGTGGGACTTAGAAAGCTAAAATTGTCATCACTCTCTCCCCTCCAATGCCTAATGTAAGAGATTTTCTTCCCACAGTATGCTCTAAAATTGCGAATGGGATTCCCCAAAGCATACGTGGGAGTTAAGCATCCTTCTTGTCTTCCACAGGCAGTGGCCCTGGAATTTTTTCTGCACAGCAGCACTGCTTCAGCAGAAGAGGTGAACAATGTTCCCACCCAAAATAAGCTCTAGCCAGGAGATTAAATTACTCTTGAGAGGTGGGAAATGAGAGGTTGAATTTCCTCAGGAAGAGAAAGTAACTAAATCTATGTTTCACATGTCCTGACAAGAGCCCTCACCACTGGACTATTTTATAAAGGGGTGTATGTCCTCTCACTGTGCTTTAAAATAGCAGCTGCAGCTGCATTTGATGAAGATCGCTCTTCTGTCTGCTTACCAGATGCACTCTCAGAATCAGATGGAGCCTTCCAGTCTTCTTAGGTAGATGACCCTCTAGTTTCTGTACTCCAGTCAGGCTTAAATACAAGATTGCTGACAAGCTGCTCAGTCCTATTAATTTTGAAATACCTTAAAAATCACAAATATAAGCGCCCAGAGAACTTTTAAAGCTAGAAAGAAACATGCCCATATGCTGCAGACACCTTGAGGGTTAAGAAGTAGCTAAGCAGGAGTTTCGAGCAACACTGTTTTTGAATAAAATTTCTCTGTTGTCTTTGTGAGAGCTGGGGAAGAAGGTGGCTAACAAAGGTCATGAAGGGAGTCTGTAGCAAGCTATAGTACTGGATCAGGAAGTCTTTGGTTCAGCTACTGGACTATTGTTTTATTTTAATTTTAATGTTTCTGTGGAAGAAGTATAGTTGCAAGAAGCAGTTGGTGATACATTCTACTCATTTTGGTGTGTTTTAGAAACACCGTTAGCATAAATCTTCTAGTGTGATTTGCACTTCACTTAATTTTATAAATATATAGACAAGCCTCAGTCTGCACATCAGAACCAGGAATGTTTTTGTATCAAGAACCTCAAATGAGAAAATCTGTAAATGAGTTGGCTGTTTTCTCATCTGTTCTGTGCCCCTCTTGCTGCCCCTTCTGCTGTCTAAGGAAACTGCTTTTTTTCCTCCCCTCTCCCAGGTTCTGTTTCACAACTGCTACTGCTTGACTGATGGATGGAGGGACACAGCAAGAAACACAACCTTAAATCTGTAACAGTCAACAAATAAGCATACCATAGCAAAACACTTGAGGAGAAAAAAAAAACACAGCAGCTGAAATCTGAAAGAGATTTTACTCTGTAAAAAATTTTCTTCAGTCTGAACATGTCAGTTCCCTTTAGAAAGCCTTCCACTTGCTTTAGCTTATATTTTGGGCATATGTTGAGTCCTTAAGTCATCCCTTGGCTCTAGCCAAGGCCTACTTCTCAATCTCTTATCACCTGTTCAGTTTGTTTGATGCAAGCCATTCTCAGTGTCCTTGATATTCTTACGTTTGAGGGTGTTTTTCCCATGTCCCTTTCCAATTTTTTAAGTCAATTCATTCAGTAAATGTTTCCCAAGCCTTTTCTTAGTACATCTCATTACAGCATAGGAAGATACAGCAGAAAGGCAAAAGGCCTTTTCAGCTGTTGTTTATGAGGCTAGCTTTATTGACTTAATGGACTAGCTGAGGATCTGATCTCTTCAATTAAAGCAAAAAAAAAAAAAAAAAAGCCTCTCCCCCTCTGTCCTCCCACAGTGTTCTCTGTGTTTTCTCTCAATTCATTGAGGATATTACTTGTATCACTTCCCTTCTCACACACACAGCTCAAAACCCTAAGCCACCAGCAAGTGGTAGATAAATATCACTTAAGGCTTGGTCCTTTGAAATTCTTTTCTGAACAAATAGATTATAAAGCATGAGAAATGTCCATTGAAAGAAGCCTTCTATGACTCCTAACTGTAGGTTTTATGTTATGATTTTGATAGAACTGGAATTGGGAAATATGGGATAACTTAGAAGATGTCCTCTTTTCTGCTAAGCACTACAAAATGTAATATGTGTTACTTCACAGATTCTACTTGCTACTTCTTGCACTTCTTGGCATTGAACTTACCTGTCCAGCACTTGCCTTCTGCCCCCTTCCATAAAACCCAATTGCTGGCATGTATATCCAAGGAAGTGAATGAAGATTCAGGGTTCATATTTTTGCAACTCAAAAGCTTGGAAGCACCACCAGTGTATAAGACTTGTCGACACTTTTAATATTCTGTTCAATGTGCTCATTATGGGAAGCAAACCACAGCTCAGGTATGAAGATGTTAGGGAAAGCAATTTTATGCACTGTATGCCATGCAGCATGTGGCTGACTTCACTTACCTCTAAGCAGCTCAGGTTCTGAAGTCTTATGTCTGTGGAAGTCATTTCAAATGTACATTACCAATTTTATGTTGCTTGATGGATTGAAGTAAATAAGGAAAGATCCTCATGTCTATAAAAATCAAAATGAAATGAAATTAATTACCAACCTGATAATTAAAGTAACATCAGGAAGAAAAAGATATTTTCTAGGCTTTGTGAAAATAGATGCTTTTCCTATTTCAGCTGGATAAATAATACAGAGAGGGTCAAATCACTCCCAGATCTAGGCTGATATTACAGCTACATCTTCAGTGCCTATCCAGCAGTTTGCTTAAATTAATGGTGACGAGACAATGGCTAATCTTCACTTCAAATTGTTAATGTTTAGATGACAACTAGAATATCTCTCTCAATAACACAGGGCTTCATGAAATATTCAAATCCTATTAAAAATGGTACTGCTTTTTACATTAAAATAAAATAATTTTAATGATGATAATGTCACTTTTCCAGCTTAAATATTCAACTCCTCAACCAATAAAACATCCATATGACCATTTTAAGAGTAAGACTACTTAACCTAAGGCTTTTTATGTGTTTGCGACACTATTCGTTTAGTGCTGTTCTCAAATAGATTATGTAGTTTTTATCAAATACACACCCACTCTCAGCATCTGATGGAAATTTACAAAAGTATAAAAATGTTAAGGTAGATTTTCTCCTTTTATAAAAGCTATGAGAAATTAAATCAAGAAAATATAGCTTAAGATGCTGTTTCAGTTCTGAGGGTTTGTTTCTTTTAGCAAGATGGTGATAACCATCTGAAGCTATGACAGCATGCAATACTCACCCCAACCAACAGCAAGTTGGAACGAGATAGTGAAAAACATGATGGCCTTCCCAGCTGTGACCTCACAGAGCAAAGTTAAAACTCCCACTGTAAAAGATGTCAGCGCACTTTAAAGGAAGTGGTAGTTTGTCTCTTTTGCCTCTTGTCCTTTCCTGGATAACATCAAAAAGAGTGTGGCTCCATGTTCTTTATTATCCCTCGTCAAGCATTCATACACATTGGTAAGATCTGCCTGCTCTCCCATGTCCAGGATTTCTCTTCTCCAGGCTAAATGTCTCTTTTGACATGTATTAGATGCTCCTACCCCTTAGTATATTTGTGGTTCTTCACTGGATTTGCTCCAGTATGTCCATGTCTTGTTTGTACTTGGAAGCCCAGAAATGAACACAACACTCTAGATTTCTCACCAATGCCAAGTGAAGGGCAAGAATCAATCTGACAATTTGCTAGCAAAGCTCTTCCTAATGCAGCTGAGCACATGGTTGGCCTTCCTTGCCACAAGAATATATTGCTGACTCATGGTCGGTTTATTGCACACCAATGCCCTCAGGGTGTTTTCTGCAAAGCTGCTTTTTAGCAAATTTCCCCCCTGCATGTACTAGTGCATCTGGTTATTCTTGTCCAGGTGCAGGACTTTGAACTTTCCAGTGTTGAGCTTTGCAAAGTTCCTGTCAACCCATTTCTCTGTTCTCTCAGGGTTTCTCTGAAGAGCAGAGCACCATGCTGGCTCTCATCATCTCCAAACTTACTGAAGGTTTGAACACCTCTGCCCCATCATCCAAGTCATAAATGAAAATTTTAAGCAGTGTTGGTCCCTGGTGTACGCCACCAATGTCTGTTCTCCTGCTGACCTTTGAAATTCTGATCACATCCTTCCAAGCACAACAATAAAGACAGATTTTGATCCCACTCATTGGCCACTTTAGTCAGTCAATGAGGATGTTATAGGAACCAATGATAAAAGTTGCAGTAGAGCTGAGGTAAACAACATCTACCACTCTCTAATCATTCACTGAGCAAGTAATCTTGTATAAAATTGTTAGGTTGGCCATGTATCAATTCCCCTTCATAAACCTATTCTAACTACTCTAAGTAATCTTCTTGTGCTTAACATGGCAAAAGCTTGCATATGATTTGCTCCATGACCTTCTTCCCATGGACTGGGGTGAGGCTGATCAGCCTGTAGCTCCTCAGACCTTTCTTACCTTTCTTGAAGATGAGTGACATTTTCCCCCTTCCAGTCCTCAGGAACCTCTTCCAATTTCCATGACCTTTCAAAGATAATCAAGAATGGCCTTGCAATTACATCAGCTCCCTTGGAACTCTTGGATGCATCCTGTCTGGATCAATAGACTTTTGTATATCCAGCTTGTTGAAGTGTTCCCTACTCTAATAATTTTTTACAAAGAAGTTCGCATTTAGCCAGAATTCCATGACTTGGTGTTCCTAGTAAAGATAGAAATAGAGAAAGCACTCTGCACCTCTGCCTTTTCCACATCCTTTGTTGTCAGGTCCCGTAGTTCTGCAGCAAGCCTATTTTTTTCCGTAGTCTTCCTTTTACTGCTGTCAAACCCGAAGCAGCCTTTCCTGCTGCCCTTCACAGCTCCCACTAGAGTAATCTTCAAGTGGGCTTTTACTTTCCTAACACTATCCTTGTGTGCTCAGGTTCTCTATATTTCTCTTGTTCTTGGTTCCACCTCTTATATGATATCTTTCTGCATTCCAGTTTTATCAGGAGCTCCTTGTCCATGCAGGCCTCCTACACCTTATTGGTATGGTTGGTGAGCCTGTTGGAAAAGATGTTTTTGCCTCAGTTAGGCAGGTGATCTCCTCTCTTCCCAGCAGTTCTCAATCCCCAAAGAGGGCCTTGACAGTTGTAAAATCCAGATCTCTGCTGTTACCCATACCTGAGTAGCCCGTGTTCTTCACACAGTGTGCTCTCTTTTGCTGAAGCACTTCACCACTTTCAACAGGACTGAGGATAAGCTACCTGTGCCACAGTGGTTTTCACACAGAGTCACAGGGCCATGTAGTCACACATGATATGCTCAAGGTCACCCTGAAGTACTATTGATGCCCATGTAGAAGAGCTGCGGAGGTAATAACCTGAGGGTCAAATACACATCAATAGTCTCTGTGACTTCTCAGATCTGAGCCCTTGGCAAGTAGCAAGCCTCTCTAGAGATTAGGTCAGGCAGGTAAACAGAGTCTTCATCTCCTGCAGCAGGAACTTCTCCATTTCCATCACACAGTATCCTTCTCTCAGATGCTTTGTTGGATATTGCTCCCAGTCCCTTCCACCTGGACATGAAATCTATTCTGTAGATGGAGTGGGAGCCTTGTTGCTGGTGCCATAAGTCACTTACTTCCAGCATTTGCCATCACAGGAGTCTCCAATTTACAATCTAGTAAGGACTGACCTTGTCTATTCCTCTGCAAGTACATGTTGGGCTTGGATGATCTTGTATTCTAGGGTGTCAGAGAAAATCAGACCAATCTCTTTCTGCATCTCTGACACTGTTCATAGAGTTTGCTGACCAACTCTCACAGCTCCTTTACTTAGCAACAAACCCACCACCAACATAAATCTACTGCAGGCAAAGACACTATATCTCCTTTCCCCAGACTTTATGGGTCTCCTCAGTCTCCCTAGACCTGGAGATCGACATCCTCCTGGAACTCTAAAATCAGGCCTCCCATGTGCCAGCATCTAGCAGGTGTTGAGGACCATGCCTTATAGTCATAGAATCATAGAATGGTACGAGTTGGAAGGGACTTTTAGAGATCATCTAGTCTAATCCCCTTGCAGAAGGTCCGCCTAGATCAGGTTGCACAGGAACATGTCCAGGTGGGTCTTGAAGACCTCCAGAGAAGGAGACTCTACAACCTCCCTGGGCAGCCTATGCCAGTGCTCCCTCATCCTCACAGCGAAACAGTTTTTTCTTGTGTTTAAATGGAACTTTTTTTTTGTTCCAGCTTTATCCCATTACCCCTTGTCTTGTTGCTAGATACAATAGAAAAAGGGGTGCCCTAATCTCCTGACATCCACCATTTATATACTTATAAATATTGCTGAGATCCCACCTAAGTCTCCTCTTCTCTAGACTAAATAGCTCCAGTTCCTGCAGCCTTTCCTCATAAGGAAGATTATTTAGTCCCTAATCACTACTGCTATCACTATTGCTGATAGTGAATAAAAGCTCAAACACTCTTTCATCAAGAACAGCTGACATTTAGAAGCTGCTGGAGCTTCCTTGAAGTGATGGTCCCCATGGAACTACCTTTCCTTGGCAGTGGAAGGCACCATCCTTCAAAGGATTCGTGTAAGTCACTTACTGATCCCTGAAAATGGTCCCAGAAGATCTACAAGATCTAGAAACAGAGTCTAGAAACTGCTGCACAATTTGCTGCATCTTTTGGCTGCCTCTGTGCACCCAAGTTCATAGGATATGCTGCTGGGATTTTGGAGTAAGAACGGTATGGGAAAACATCCTGCCAATTAGTGGAAAATAGGAAAGGTGAAGCACAGGAGTCCTCTGTTTTTTCCAGCATGATATCTGGGCTGGTCCCAGACGGAAAGAGTGGTGTCATGTGTGCTGTCTGCTCTAATGTATAAAAAAGTAATGGCTCAGGAGACCAAAAACTGGGAAGCTAGCAAACAGCTACTGCAGGATGAAGCTGAACAAGTGTTTCTCTGATCTGGACATTGAGAATATGATTTTTGGCACTGTAAGAAGGAGGAGGCAACAGGTAATAGTTCTGAGATTTTCATAAAGGAAGGTAATGTGGTCAAGTTTGAGAGCTAAACTTTAGTTGTGCTTTGATATCTGAGCCAAAGAAAAATCCCTCATGATTTCTGAGTGACAACTTCTGTGCTAGAAAATTCACTTGCAATATGAGTTGAGCAGCCTAATGTCTACATCTCTCATTGGCTAGTTTACATTCACAAACTGAGTCTTTGCATTGATCTACTAAAAATTGATCTAATCTGTGCTTTCAAAATAGCCAGTGAACTGATTTCTAGGTGCTGTAATGTTTAGTTTTCCAGTACCTTTCTTTATCCCCATAGGACTCCTCTTCAGAGAGATAGTTCTTTCTATGGAGATCCTGAAACAACCATATGAATATTAATTTACTTCTTTAAAAAATCCCTTCACTTCCTGACATTTCCAGCAGATCACTTCTTACTTTTTTTTCTATTTCTTCTCTCATTCGTTCATATATATACAGACACTTTGCACACTTGTACAATTCTGCTCTTCCTCTTGTGCAGCATGCATACAACCTTAATTATCATATGAATACTTTGGTTTAAGAATAACATTCATTATTTAACATCAAAATCATGCCCTACAATTGTTCCGTGCATGCAACACAAAAAGAGATATTGACTTTGAACGTCTCCGTAAAAATATAATGTAGATACCATTTGTTTATTTAAAAACATCTTTTCAGGAAGGACTAAGCAGTTCTGAACATTAATAATGAATATTTACCTAGAAAAAATTACAATGTAATAACTCTATTGCCTGAAGGACAATATTAATTAGTAATAGTAGTCCATAACTTAGTTTCAGAAAATGCCTGCTGTCTTTGCTAAGTGTATATGCAGCATAATTATACTACCATTGGTCAAATTAGGTCACTTCCTTGGAGGCTTTGTAAATATCCAGATATTATCTTTTTCACCTTTGCAGCTAATACTGATTTTATGCATTTTATTCCTTGCTACAAGCCTCCAGTAAAGACAGAGAATGATCCTTGTGATCCTCTAGGATGTAGAGGGTGGGAGTTTCACATTTGTAACCTAGAAGAGAATATAATCCCTAGGCACTGTGTTTTGAAATCAAGCAGTACATATTCACCACAGTTGGAAGCAGCATACATTTAAACTTGTTTAAAAGATTGTTTACAGAAGCTGGTAGAAAGTGCTGGTAGTATTTCTATTAATTATTTATCTTTTCATTCATTTTCAAAGTGCTAACGAACCTCCCCCTGCTCCCCCCCACCCCGCCCACCCCCGACCTGTTTAAAAGTATAGGTTGTTTAAGGCAAAAGTAATATTAACAAGAATGGATCAATGTGGTTTTTTTGCTATTGCTGACATCCTGTGAAGGCAATTCTTTAGAACCCTACACAGTGTTGTGCCTGTCGCCAGCATTTAAAACCCTTGCAGAAGTTCCCTTTGTGTGTGAAAACCTACTGAGGTTTGCAAGTGTCAATTCCAGCAACTATATGCAGGTGAGAGAGTTCAAAACATATGTGTACAGCTGCTTTTGAGTATGCAAACAAANCCTTTCCTCATAAGGAAGATTATTTAGTCCCTAATCACTACTGCTATCACTATTGCTGATAGTGAATAAAAGCTCAAACACTCTTTCATCAAGAACAGCTGACATTTAGAAGCTGCTGGAGCTTCCTTGAAGTGATGGTCCCCATGGAACTACCTTTCCTTGGCAGTGGAAGGCACCATCCTTCAAAGGATTCGTGTAAGTCACTTACTGATCCCTGAAAATGGTCCCAGAAGATCTACAAGATCTAGAAACAGAGTCTAGAAACTGCTGCACAATTTGCTGCATCTTTTGGCTGCCTCTGTGCACCCAAGTTCATAGGATATGCTGCTGGGATTTTGGAGTAAGAACGGTATGGGAAAACATCCTGCCAATTAGTGGAAAATAGGAAAGGTGAAGCACAGGAGTCCTCTGTTTTTTCCAGCATGATATCTGGGCTGGTCCCAGACGGAAAGAGTGGTGTCATGTGTGCTGTCTGCTCTAATGTATAAAAAAGTAATGGCTCAGGAGACCAAAAACTGGGAAGCTAGCAAACAGCTACTGCAGGATGAAGCTGAACAAGTGTTTCTCTGATCTGGACATTGAGAATATGATTTTTGGCACTGTAAGAAGGAGGAGGCAACAGGTAATAGTTCTGAGATTTTCATAAAGGAAGGTAATGTGGTCAAGTTTGAGAGCTAAACTTTAGTTGTGCTTTGATATCTGAGCCAAAGAAAAATCCCTCATGATTTCTGAGTGACAACTTCTGTGCTAGAAAATTCACTTGCAATATGAGTTGAGCAGCCTAATGTCTACATCTCTCATTGGCTAGTTTACATTCACAAACTGAGTCTTTGCATTGATCTACTAAAAATTGATCTAATCTGTGCTTTCAAAATAGCCAGTGAACTGATTTCTAGGTGCTGTAATGTTTAGTTTTCCAGTACCTTTCTTTATCCCCATAGGACTCCTCTTCAGAGAGATAGTTCTTTCTATGGAGATCCTGAAACAACCATATGAATATTAATTTACTTCTTTAAAAAATCCCTTCACTTCCTGACATTTCCAGCAGATCACTTCTTACTTTTTTTTCTATTTCTTCTCTCATTCGTTCATATATATACAGACACTTTGCACACTTGTACAATTCTGCTCTTCCTCTTGTGCAGCATGCATACAACCTTAATTATCATATGAATACTTTGGTTTAAGAATAACATTCATTATTTAACATCAAAATCATGCCCTACAATTGTTCCGTGCATGCAACACAAAAAGAGATATTGACTTTGAACGTCTCCGTAAAAATATAATGTAGATACCATTTGTTTATTTAAAAACATCTTTTCAGGAAGGACTAAGCAGTTCTGAACATTAATAATGAATAT
>WBNH01009921.1:0-34213 GCA_013401255.1 Urocolius indicus | reverse complement strand
TTTTTTTTTTTTTTTTTTAAAAAGAACAGTTTTCTATGGAGATAAGAGCCACTCGCCCCTTGTTTTGAAGATTTTTTTCTTTCTTCCCAGTGTGGCACTCTGCTAACAGTAAGAGATAAAGGAAATACATATTTCTAGACACACTGAAGTTTTAATTTTATTTGAAAATAACTTTTTTGTTAGTACTCAAATATCCAGATACAGTATATAGCACCTCAGTACTGCAAAACTGATTTACTGATAAAATCTTAACTGTTTTCTGAATTTACACCAGCCATTTAAAATATGCTCTTATAGTTTAGTCTCCTCTTGTTACAGTTACCTTTTTCAGCATTCAAAACCTTGTTCGTGTTTTATACAATGTCAGATAGCAAGTGTCAAGAGAAATTTAAAATTATAGTTCATTTACTCTAGTTAAACATAAGGAAGCAAAAGCAATTACCAGAGGAAAATGATGGAATTAAAGATTCTTCTTGCAACCTAGTTAGGTATTTAGTGTTTGATGAGTGTTGCAAAAGATAAATATATTTTTCAGAGAGGACTGTATCAGTCTACCATCATGAATGAAAGCCACTGAACATGATTTAGATATCAAATATATGGTTTGCCAACAATTATCAGTCTTGGACCAGGAGTCTGGAGTCAGCTGAGACTATAATTTTTCTTTATTCCTTTGTTTTTCTTTAAGCGATAAATGTTTCATACAGCAATTTCATATTTATTACCGAAAATACTGTAAAACAAAAATAAAATCCTAGAAGAGATTCTGCAGATGTTCTATAGAAGAGATATATATAAAATCCCACAGAAACAGACTAAACGTTCTTGCTATGAGGAGAAAATGTTAATTAGTTTGGTTTAATTACAATCTTACTACATTCTAGAAGTTGAAATTTAGTGGATTGGTGATTCATTTTGATTGATCATAAAAAGTGAGCATAGACTTATTGTTGTGGTGACTAGTCTAAACTGTATGCCATGTGCATCTGTAATTTAATCTGTGATTCATACTATATGGCACATTACACATAACAAAATCTTTTTTATTGTTAAATATAGAGAATTTGAATTCATCTAAGCTTTACTTATAAATATCAGATGCTCTATAAGAATGAGTTATAAATTTGTTACTGTCATTATTTTGATGAGGCTTACTGTAGTAAAACAGTTAACTATATTCAGTTTAGGTTTATGGTGACATTATAGCAAGGCAAAACTGGAAAACAGCATTACAGAAGAGCAGAGCCTCATCATTAAAATTCAGAAAGACTTGGATGGTAGGGCAGGAGAATGATTTCCTGAGGTTTTTTTTTTTTCCTTCTGAGTATAGCTTGCTGCTTTTTAGCATTTGCAGGCAGAAGGAAGAACTTGGTTTAACCCCTGCTCTCTGCTTGCCTGTCCACCTGCAACACAAGAAAGATCCACATTAATGTGAGGAAATTCAAGGGACCTTGTCCTCCTTACTGCTCTTTGTGTTCTGCTCTCCTACCACAGCACGGGGAAGCAATCAGCGCCAGGCCTCCATATAATCCTTATTCTACCCTTATTGCTTGCCTTCAGTTGGATATTTCATATTTAGCCTCCATACTTTAGGTGTGTAGAAAGGTAGGATACTTTTTATGGTGTTTCTAAGAAGCAGAAGACCTCTTAGAAGTCAATATGTTTTGATGTAGTTTGGGAGAGTATTTATGAATCTGAATTAGAATGTTAGAATTATTTTATAAAAACTGTAATAAGCTTTCTCTAGATGCATCAAAAAATTAAAGAACAAATAATACATTGGTTAGAGTGCCTTGGGTAATTGGATATTTATGATAATTTTATAACATATTTGAAAAGTTAGTTCACGTATAATGACTTTGTTTTTTTGTTTTCCTGGGTGTGGAACTGATAAGCATATATTTTTCAGCTTCTATCTTTTATTTAATACATCTAAATAGAGGACAAAGCAAACATATTTATTCCTTCTATTTGCCCATATAGGGTCACACTTCTTTTTGCAGTGAGTTGTTATAACTCATATCACTAAAGTCTGTTCAGCCCTGCATAAGAGTACTTCTTCTCCGCCTGCATCTCTGAATGTCTTCTTATTTTCAGATGTAACAAAAATGTACAGAAAATTTCACTATTGTTGTGGTTTGGCCCAGCTAGCACAGCAGGACCATGACAGTCTCTCGCTTTGGTGCCCCCATTCACCCCCACCCTCGTTAGGATAGCAGAGGCCCCAGCGAAATGGGAGTAAAAAGATAAGCAAGATTGTTGTGGATTAAGACAAGGGCATGGAAGGCTCACTGCCAATTAGGGTTCCAGGCAAAACAAATTCCAGTACTCAACTTAGAGAGGAAAGTTTATTCTACAAGAAACAGAACAGAATAAAAGCAAAAGGGAGTAGGATGATGAGAAAATTACAATCAGCACTTTAAGATCTCCCTCCCTCATCCCTCCTTTCTTCCAGGACTCAGCACACTGCTTGTGATATCTCTATCTCCCGCCCCCTTAACAGCTCAGGGAGGCAGGGAATGGGGGATGTGGTCAGTCTCTCACAGATGGGCTCTGCTGCTTCTGTCTTCTCAGATGAAGGTGACTCCTGGCATTCTTCCCCTGCTTCAACACGGGGTTCCTCCTCCAGAACACAGTCCTTAACGAACTTCTCTGGTGTGGGTTGTTCCCAGCATCTGTGGCTTCTGCTGATACAGGGTCCCTCACGTGATATGTAGTCCTTGGTGAATATTTCGCATGGATTCTTCACTACGGTTGCAGTTTCTGCAGTTATAGGGTCCCTCTCTTGGGACAAGGCCTCTTTGGGGCATAGGTTTGATGAGCTGCTTTGTCGTGGGTTCCTTCCCACAGTTACAGCTGTGGATATTGGGTCACTTCCTTGGGACACGGCCTGCTCTGGCCATAGTGATAAAGAAGAAAATCACTTCCCCTGGTCTGTAGTGAACTGAGATGCTGCCCCTGGTCTGTGGCCAGCTGTAGCAAAATGAGCAGCGGCCCCTGGTCTGTGGCCAGCTCTAGTAAAATGAGTTGCTGCCCCTGGTCCGGGGTCATCTTTATCAAAATAAATCTCTGCCACTGATGCAGACTCTTTAAAGAAATGAAAATAATTCTCAGCTTCACCAGTCCTCTCCATAGAATGCAGGGGAGTCTCTGCTCTGGTACACCTCCTCCTCTCTTTCATCACTGACCTTGGAGTCCACGTGGTTGTTTTTCTCACTGTTCCTACTCCTTGCACCATCACCAACCAGATGAAGAAGGGACAGAAGAAGGAAAAAGCAGGAAGAAGATGAAGGAAAAAACATTCTCTTCTGGCTTCTTCTTAAAAAGTGATCATGAAGGCGTCTAATTGGCTCAGCCCCAGAAGTGGGTCTGGCTCAGAGCTGGGGAGAGTTGTGTGCAACTTCTTACAGGAGCTATTTTTACAGCCCCTCCTCCCTTACCAGAAATGGCTATCATGTCAAACCGTGACAACGTTTAGAAAGATCTAAATTAAGAGAATTGTGTGATAATTTTGAAATAGTGTGATAGTCATATTGTTACTTATTGAACCCAGGACACTGTGCAATCAATTTATTTTCTTTTATATTTGAGGCATAATTCTGTTTCTAATGTTGTAATTTACAGTTTTGTTTGAAATCTAACCTTTTTTCTGTTAAACACAGGAAAAATTATGACAGACTACTTACACAGTTAGAATAGTAAAAGGGATTCAAATGATAAAGACAGAGAAGCATGGCAGAGCCAAAGCATTAGAAGTTCTGAGTTGCATTAAATATACACAGCAGTGTTATAAAAGTTGTATCACTGATTAGAGGTGCTTTGCAGCCACTGCCATCTGCCTATATTATTGTTGATCATAAGGTTTAGTATTTTCTTCTGGGATCTAGCCAGCTTGCTTGTGTTTCATAATCTGCTGTCCTTTTATACTTTACTCAACAATCATTCACATTCTGTCGCAATACCAGCAAAACTTTGAACAACTACTTCTCATGTTTAATTCATGTTGGGGTTATTCTCAGATGCCCTTAGAATGCGCCCATTCACTACAACCTTCTTAAAATAGCCTTTGGATATACAAACTTACAGCCTCTTTGCTCATTTTCCCAGAAGGAAGCCTTCCACTGTACTGTATTTCCACTGCATATAATGCAAATTAAGGGGGAAAAAAAAAAAAAAAGAAGAGAGACCAGGTTCCCATGCAGATGTTTCACACCTCTTTTCCATGGCCTTCAAAATTAGTCCTCTAGCTGGTCTATGGTGAAATGTGTATTTAAGGGAAACAAAGCTGTTCTTTTATCTAAAAAAGAATAACAAGAAAAAAATTCCCACCTCCTTTCTTACACTAACACAAATCCACTGGTATAGATTAGCCTTTGTAGGGCCAGTAGAGACATGAAAACTACAGACTATTTTCTCTTCAATGGTATTTTGCTCTTTTTTGTTAAGACAAAACAACCTTACTTTTCCTCCCTTTCTTTACCACTGAATTCAATCATGCACTGCAGATTATCAGATTAGGTCTTGAAGAGTTTTTTTCTAAAATATACCTTTTTTTCCCCCAATAATTCTGATCAATAACAGCATATATGTAAAAATCAGGCAGAACTTAATGCATTCTGTGCTAGTCTTCCAAAGATATGATATTGTAGTAAAAGCATTGGTTACTTCCAAGAGTATTTGAGATTTATGTTGGTTAAAAATGATCAAAGAAACAAAGAGAAGGTTGGTACCTAATTTTTATCCGTGAAATAAGAAAATTCCCAGAAGGAGTTTATATCAAATATACACCTCCTTGTATGGAAAACTATTTCTGTGGAAGCGTGTGCAGTACTGCAGAATGTCCAGCACCAAGAATCTCTGGTAGAAAACGGTAATGAAAGCTCAGATCCATTTTATGCTTTCAGCTTTGTGACTCTGATTATATTTAACAGAAGTTGGAAAGATCACTATCCATGCAAATACTTTGAATATTTGGAGTATAACATGAAAGTGCTCTGTGTCTTTGCTATAAAATGTAAAAGACAAGTTCAACAGCCCATGAAATGATGCACTAATCTCAAGAATTCACATGCAATTTGGGACATATTTTCATCTTCATGCACCTTGCAATTGTAAAAGCAATTTCACCCTGAAAGTAAAGTAAACCTACAAAATACATACAATTCAGTTGCAGCCAGAAAAGTCTTACAGAAAAATAGCTTTTTTCCTTTTGAGGAAAAATTGACGTGATTCTTTCAAAATAACTTCTATAGCTTAGCTTAACTTAGTTTCACTTTACTTCCTCTCTATGATTGTTGATTATTACTTTATGTAAGCAATAAGAAAATGTTAGGATATTCAGTCCTTTTCTTTTTGTAGATTTTTTTTAGTCAATTCTTGAATACGTGGATTTTCAAATAATTTGAAACTTAAAAAAGATATAAAATATTTAAACATAAACACTACAAATATAATAACAGCATATATATAAAAATCAGGTAGAACTTAATGTATGCTGTGCTTGTCTTTTACTACAAGTATTGTAGTAAAAGCATTGGTTACTTCCAAGAGTATTTATGTTGGTTAAAAATTTATTTAGATGAATTTACTATCCAGAAACAATCCTTTGAAAAGATACAATTTAAAATTATTGAAAAAGAGAATTTAGAGGAGTAGAAAATGAGAATGTTGAAAAACTTTTGAAGCATTAATCAAGTCTGCATATCTCAGAGCATACACCACTGGAATTCACTGGAATTAGGGACAATTTTCCTTGCTGGCAATTATTTTTGCAACTTTCTACCACAGGACTTTTTATACCCCTTCTGAAGCACTTGGAAGTCTTCATAGACAGAACCAGAACAATGGACTAAACCTGCTCTGGGCACCAAATATTCCTAGCACATACTGTAATTTTCCAGTGATAGATTTGTTTTAGAAACAACTGCCACACAGATAGAGTTAAGACTTGATCAGGACATTGAACCACCTCTTGGTATATGTATGGCTATTATAGCTTTCTGCCAAAGAACTTCTCACTGCTGTTCTACCACCAGAAGAAGCAAGAGTAAAAATGCTACTTCAGTTACAAATTCAGTATTTCCTGGCTGCTAATAACAACTCTGTCCTGAGCTATATCATTGTTAAAGTGTCAAAAACTACCACAGCATAGGCTATAGTAAAGATGCAGTTAGTAACATTGCAGCAATCTTTAGAGTGATGGGAAAGTTTTCCCAGATCTCTGCAGGACCCATAAAACCTTCAGGGAAACCATGGAAAGGATTCTGTTTTAGACATGAAAATTTGTTGACATTCAAAACATTGAACTGATCAGAGTATTACATTTATGTAAGAAAACGAAGAGTTTTTATGTAGAGAAATTTTAGATTTACTGACTTGACCCTTTTATGACATGAATAAGGGAAGAACCTAGTGGAAAAAAGCAAGATGGGATTGGAGTTTTTAAGATTGTAATTAGTGCTGTTAAAATGTTCTACTAACTTTATGAAAAGGATTTTTGTATATTTTTCCTAAATATATTTCATTTCCTCTCAAAGTAAAAACACAATAAAATCCAGAGGACAAAGAGCAGAAACCTGAAAGTCAAGTTTTGTCTCAGAAGTCTGTATTGGGTTGGTTGTTTTGTTTTCACTGAAAACTCAAATACTTAAGGAATTTGTCAAGCAAGAAACAAAGGCATTGACAGCTATTGCTCTTGGAGTTTAAAACTGCAAGTGTAGCTTCCTGTTCTCTTTTCTGCCCCTTATACCCAAGAACTACTTGTGTCCTGCATATTGCCTCTGGGCTTAGTGTTATGAAGTCATGTACTGGGTGTGTACATATTATCAAGAAAAGATATTCCTTTTCCCTCTTATTCAACATTTCTACCTGCTCTCAGGAATTCCCAGCAATGTCTTTTCAAGTGCTTGGGAATACTTATTGAGCATTTTCAGTAACTTCAGCTGTCAGAATTTTCTTTATTAATATAAGTAAAGAAATGATAATGATGTGGGGCTTTTTCCTTTTTACCTTTTTATATGGGACATAGGGGTGGCACTTCTACAGCCTGAGGAGCTTCTCCCTACCAAATATCATAAGGTGCAAAAAAAGAGAATTCCCCCCCCCCCCTTTTTTCTTTTTTGGCAACTGAAAGTTGGCACTTCATATCTGTATTATTTCTAAGGTTAACCAATGCTGCATGTCTGGCATTGCATGTTTATGAGGAGAGTAAACTGGTGTTGCTTGGTTGAAGCCAGTGTTATAAATTGAAATCTAATAGATGAGAATCTGGCCCTTGGTACTTACAAACCAACCATAACAGAAAAAGTATTGAAAGCCAGTGCTGATAAGGAAGCATAAAAAATCAGAATTAATGGTATAAATGCACCTAACTGTTGTCTTCATGCAGTATAGTGACTCCAGATTCCGCTATTCTGTTCAGATGGAATATTAACCTACGAGAAGTTGTCTTGGGAAATATAAACAGTGGAGGTTTGCAAAGGACTGCTAACTGGTTGCCCCTTTTACGACCAGTTTCTGAGAAGCTGTTTCTTGTCATCTCACTGTTGATATGTTTCTGACAAAATTCTCTATGGGGTAACTTCTGTTACAGGCAAAATGTATCAAGTTTATTACTTCATGCAGTCCTTCTGGCATTTATTCTACACTCCTGTGAAAGTGTTTTCTGCACTGAGAGGGAAAGTTGGATAACATTAGAATTTATACCAGAAAAGTGAGTTGTATCTAAATAACTCTATACTTTTAGTTAACTAAAAAAAAAATTTTGAATGCTATGGGCCAGTTCTTTAGCTGGTGTAAACTGGCTTCTACTTCTCACCAGCCGAACATCTGAACCATTGTGTTCAGCCTGGTTAAGGCAACAGCAGGGAAATGCAGACTTATACGTCAATTGAGAATAATTCAAGTGGATAGATGACTCAAAAGGACAATGCAACAGCCCTGTATAGCTATTAATAAGGTTCCTTCAGCTGATGATCTCTGAAAGAGTTAGAAACATGTTACTTTCATGTGAAGAGCTCTTGACTCTTAATAGCCAAGAGCACTTCACATGAAATGTGAATACATGTTGAATGTTTATTCTTTCACGAAATCATTCTTTGCTATTATCAAACCAATGCATTGTTATGGGATTTCCTTTTCCTTTCAGCTATTTCTAGGCTTCAATACAAGTGTGGTTTGCTGTTACTACTTGACTAATTATACTATTGTTGGTGTATTAGTTTAATCTAAGCCTGTCACCTTGGCTTTCTGTTGTCATGCACCCCATTCATTCAACAGAGTCTTCAATGAATTGTGCAAAATTACAGATGCTGAAACTATCTCACTACCGTTTTTGAAATATCTGTGAAATGAATTATAATCTAATGGAATCTTGGAGAGCATCCGTTTGAGGAGTACTGCTCATGTTCACCATAATGAACTGTAAATAAGGTTTTTAGCAATAACAACTTCACAAACATAGAATAATTGTTTGCTTGAGAGATTTTGGAGGAGCCAAGGAGGTGTTAAAAATAATGGCAGCTGAAGTTTTTAACTGGACCCTCAGAGAAAACAAATGCTTTGTTTGGTTTCTGATGTTGCATTCTCTTAGATTGAAAAGCTGTGTGATTGAGCTGAAATGCCAATTATTTTATATTTAAATACATATAATATATTAAATATAAGACACTGTGCAAAATCCTGCCCTTTCTACAGTTGGCTTTTTAATTTCAGATCATTACATTTTTGCTACTGATTTTTATTTTTATGTTAGCAGCAGTGGTGATATGCCACATACAGATAAGACATTTATTTTAAATACCAATGGTGAAATACAACAAGGGATTTGAGTTCTTATACATTAAATATTAGCACTTTATTTCAAATAATTTAACTTCTAATTATCAGTTAGGTGAGGAAACAGTTCAGAAATCTTTTTTCTCTCAGCTTTGATACCAAAAACTCAATAGCAGTACTTCATCATTCACCTTTAAAGATTTCTAGGTGCCAAAACTGAAGGGCTGCACAAAAGAAAGAACATAAATCACTGCTTCACATATCTTTAACATTGTGCTACAGCACTACCTTCCTTCTTGCTCAGTTGTCTTCTGTGGGCCATTTCTTAGCCACACAATTCTTGCATTCCTGCATGCACAGTATGCTTTTCAGCACAATTGTTAAAAAGAAAAACAACAACAACAAAATAACACAGACTTTTTGCGTTTCATATCACACCTCATACATTGAGACAGGTTTGAACCCGTGGGTGATGTACTGGTACCGCTCCAAGTGTGAAAGACCAAACAAGGATATTCAGTAATTCCATTAATGTGTGCAGCCTCTTTGGATTCCTGGTGAAACCTCTGAATGGTCTGCTCCTATACATCTTTCCAACTACTGTTGGTAAATTACTGAATTGAAATCCAGGAGCACAGAGGGAAAAGAGGGAATATTTCCATTTTTCTTTTAAATACTAGTCAGTATGTTGACCTCACCAACGCATGTCTGCCCTACAGAGTGGACACAAAATTGCTATTTGTCAGGGTTAAGTTGGAGAGCAATGCAAAGACAAAGATAACTGATGAACTTGATTTGTAGAAATATAAATAAGTGCATGGGTTATAAAGTTAGCCTTTTCACTATGGAAAATATTATTGTCTTTATTGTCTAGCAAAACAATCCTAGGCTAACATATTCAGTTTCAAAAAAGGATGCCATGTTACAATTTTACCTTTCTTAGACTGCTTAGAAATCTTCTCTGAGTGAAATTTGTGTGGGATTTGCTGAGGACCAACAGTTAAGTCAAAGCAGTGGCTCTGACCAAACTGCTTGGACATGACAGACAAGTTACCACAAGGGAAGCATAGAATGACTGTGTAGATGCACATGGAATCACCAGATACTTTATGCAAACATTGCTTGATATAAATGCCTAGTTTCTGCTTTGCCTCTTCTGGAATAAAATATGAGCCTTAGCAGTAATAACCATGCTTGAAATGTGGTTCTGTATTTGAAAGATTAGATGTTCTCATTGTTGCTATCAACAGCATAGCTGAAACCGGAATAACAGTGGCATTAAATATTCCTCATGGAGATTAAGCCTAAATTTCAGATAAGAATGACACCCATGCTACAGGAGTATTGCTATTTATTGGAATACTTTAGACTGAGACATAGCTGAAGCTCCTGCTGTTATACTTCTGTGGCAATGGCACCTAGATAAAAAGGACTGATTCTGGCAGCTAAATGCACATGATGTTGTAAGTTAAAGTAGCATGTGACACCATCCAGTAAATACTGGGCACAAATCTTTCTGCTGTGATAGTACTGTTGACGTGCAAATACGATGAGACATATGCTTTGTTTTCATCTTTCTTTTAAATAAAAATCAAACACTCTAAACCTTTTAAAAATGTATGTTTACGAAAGCAGAGAGTAATGAAACAGAATATGAGCATAGTTATAGTAAATCATTATATAATATGCAATAGTTTCAAGCTACTCACACATCACTTCACCATAACATTTGCAGTGTAATGAAATGGTCCACAAATGATTAATATTCTTAAGTGCTTTACTTTTTCTCTTAAGTGCTTCCAGGCAGAAAAAAAGAAATATATTCCTTTATCAGTGTTTGTGTGTAGTTAGTGTCACAGTGTCTATTGATTTTTAGCTCCTGTTCCAAATGCACGTTAAGGGATTTTATCTATATATGATAAACAAATTGGGGAATGCATCTTGAGCTACAATTGTAGCTGGTATAAATGGTGGTAGCCCCATTGACTTAATCTGAGTTATGCTTATTTACGTAGGTTGAGTATGTGGCCCTTGTCTTCCAAGTGAACTAAGAATATTCAGTACAAGCAATACTTTATCCTCCTGTCACTTAGATGTCTCTGAGGTCTCTGTTTCTACTTCACTCCCATGATTTTCATTTGTATTTCTAGTGATTCAAAATACTTTCTCTGAAATGGAAAATTAACAGAATATTTGGAACTTTCTATCTCTTTAAAAGTGACTGTGACATTTTACTGTTGTACCTTTCTGTGTAGGTAATGTTACAGAAGGTTACAGTTACATGAAATTGCTTAAGTCTTTAAAAAGTGGTATGTCTTTCATAGCAAGCCACGACTTGGTCTCAATCTATGGGTAGGCCCTGTATTTTCAACACTGATAATATGCTAACTACTAGCATGGTAAAACATCAGAATTCTGTCAAAACCACAGTCTCCACAGTAACTTCAGTATGGAGAGCATCACTTTAAGCTTGAAGGGTAACCTGAAGAAGTAAATTTTTAGTTCAAGAAACAAACAGAACATTTCTAATTCTTATGACTTTTAAGAGAATCTAGAAACTGATCAGAAATAGTTTCAAAGATAGATATTCAAAACCCAAAGCTTGTACTTTTGGGGAGAAGGAGCAGGAGGGTGAATGAAAAAAATAGGAAAACTCGTGATAATTAAGTCAAATCTTAGCAAGGCTGAAGCCTCTTCCTTATGCTGCTTTTTCTGCATTTGTTCTCACCATAGATGCATGAAGAATTGGAAAAAGAATCAGGAAAATTCTGGCAGAGAAAATATAGTGAAGAAGCAAGCCAGTCTTGGCAGATTTCAGTTAGCAGTAGGAATGTAGAAGTCTTGTTGGTGCCCTCTCATTAGGTAATGGTGTCTTTTCCAAATGAAGAGATTGCAAAAAAGTCCTGCTACTATCACTGTGGAAAAAGAAGAGGGAAGACTTTGCCATGACACTGAAACTCCATTCATAAGCACAATGTTTGTTTGATTAAAGATCCTCATTTGACTATGAAAGAGTAAAAAATATTGAATAGCATTAGTAAATAAAATAATAAGCTTTAAAGATTTAGAATTGATTTTATGTACGTGCATAAATATGTGTATGGTTATTTCATGGAAGCAAAGGCTGAGAGTTTGTTCAGACAATGAATGGAAAATCCTCCAACTTACTAGAGAGTTCTCTGAAGAGTAGTTGTTGAGAGCAAAAGGACAGAAAATATAGCAGAAGAAAAGACCAGAAGGTGAGTTTGCAAATGGGCTTGTGAAGAAGTAGTTTTCTCAGGATGCATTGCTGGACGCTGAAGGAGATCACATGCTTTCTTTACGGTGAAAGGAGACAGAAAAGGCCTTGGCAATGAGTCAAGGAAAGGCTACAGCAGAGATTCTTATAGAATCATAGAGTGATTTGGGTTGTAAAGGACTTTAAAGATCATCTAGTTCCAATCCCTCTGCCATGGAAAAGGACGTCTTCCAGTAGATCAGGTTGCTCAAAGCCTCACCCTTTCATACTTCCAGGGAAGGGCATCCACAGTCTCTCTGGGCAACCTATTCCAGTGCTTCACCACCCTGACAGTAAAGAACTTCTTCCTATCTCATCCAAACCTATTCTTTCAGTTTATCAGGAAGATCTTCGTTTTCAGTGAAAATATTGAAAGACAGGTTTAGATACTGCTCAAAACTTGCAAAGGTACAAAAAAAATATTCCGCTAGGCAGGTATTCTGAAGTCTCGTGGGATAAATCAAATGAAACAATTACACATCACATCAGCCAAGAGACAAATGTCACTTGTAGATATACTCTTAGAGGAAACTGAAACAAAAATAATGTCCATATTTGCTTACATGACTACTGAAGTGGAAACTGTGGTCAAGTGTAGAAATGTCCATTCTCTACGGTGTTTTGGAAATTAATCTGGGAAGGAAAACAACAAGATTCTTCATCTAGTTCAATGTCAAAGGATGTTAATGTATCACTTCAGCGTGTGAACAAATTGAAAACACTGTTCCCCTCAAAACTTAAAGTTGTTTAATTAATTCCCAATATTTTTTTAATGAATTATTCTAGGCAACTGTGGTGGTTGAGCTCCACAATGTCTATGTTGTAGTGGTTTTGCCTGGGCCATTGTGAAATATTTTTTAACTGAAGGCAGCAAAAATATTGCCACCCTCCAATGCTAAAGCAGAGAAACACAGAAAAGTTAGAAACAGGGCAACTGTATCACAAACTGCATGTAACAATGCACTACACAGACCCAGCATTTGCAATCCTTAATGGAAATGCCACTGTCTGTTTTCCTCTGTGATACCATAATGAGCCTTTGAATTGACAGAGCAATGAGCGCAACATTGTCTAAAGGTTAAATGCAATCTGATTTTCATGCACAATCAAATCATTTTGTTGATATTGTGCCCAACAATGTTCTGGCAAAAGGAAGAAGAGATCTAAAACAAGCTTGGCAATGGAATGCAGTTATTTTGTATTACATTGGCACTAGGCACTAGACCTTTTTATTTTGGAGCTTTCAGAGATATATCTTACCAGAAGCTACTTTGAGAATATATGTTATTAGTCAAGAGCCAAAACCCACAAAAATGTTGTAGTAGAGCACTATACAACTATATATTAAAGATTATTAATACATTTACATAAAATGGGCACTCAGTCATATCCCACTATATTCACATTATAAAACAAACATCTCAGACCACAAATGTGGTTATATGTGGTGAAAAAACCGACTAAATCACATATGTATATATGGCAGCTTAAGTATGAACTGATGCACAACCAAAATGCACTTCTGCAAGGATACTAATTCACAGACCATAGTTAGTATCTTTGTAGAGAAGCTGCAGTGTGCATTACATTTCATTACTTTTGCTGTGTCTTTAAATTGAGTAGAATTTTTAATATGGAGTTGATTCTTGATTATAGCTAATACATATTTGCAAAAAACCTCTTTTTGCTTGACTATATTTTGTAGCAGCATATGAAACTAACTTCTGCTAAAAAGCGTACAATAAAAATTTGACTACTTAAGGACTTTTACTAAAGCTCATGAAAACTGATAGAAATGCAATTGATTTCAGTCATCTTTGAATCTGGGCTTATGCAAGAATGGATACTACTCTATAACGGTATCATAATAGTATAATAATATCTAAAGAAAGTCTAGTGCAGGTTTAGAAGTGTGTAATTGAAACCTTTCTTTTTTTCCTCTTGACTAGATCTTGGCATTACTCAATATTAGATCAACATTGAGAGCTAACAAAGGCTTGAAAAGGGAAACAGAGTCATGGTCAATTTTTTATGGTCATTGATCAACAGTTAGGTGTTTTTGTTAGCATAAAAATATTGAGATGGGATAAATAAAGTTTAACTTATAGATCAATAATATTTGTAGAATAGCTAACAAAATTCTGAGCAAAAGGTTAATATAAGGGGCAAATAAACTGCACAAGATGAAAAGGAAAAAAATCTTCCTGTTTTATAGATGAAATTCTGAGATTTTTTTCAGAAGTGTCTCTGAAATACTATAAGCAGAATGATATAACACTTGTATTAAGAAGACCATGGTTGTTGTTTCTTTCTGTAGATTCATCTTCCACATGTTCACAGGTGCCATGGATTCTAACACTCAAACTGCTCAAATTTGGTATTTTGCAAGCAACAAAACATAGTCACTGTTTCCTTCTGTTGTACCACAACAAAATTGTTATTAACTTGTAAAAAAGGTGTCTGATCACACAAGTAGATTCTTCCTTTCTTATTTCTTCATTCTAAGTTTTTCTCTACATTAAAAAAAAAAAAAGCAAAAAAAAAAAAAGCAAAAAAAAAAAAAGCAAAAAAAAAAAAAGCAAAAAAAAAAAAAGCAAAAAAAAAAAAAACCAAAAAAAACCCTGTGGCACAGTCCCAGAAAGAGTTCTGCAGCACATGTGAACAGTCTGTCATGCCAAGGAGACTGGGCCAAATTTGTTCTTGCTGTAATTCCATTGAAGTCACTGGAGTTATTAATGGGGATGAACGTTGCTTTTTATCACTTTTGACTTTGTATGTCGTAAGGATTAGATTTCACAAATTTTTGAAATTTCACTGGCTGGGCTAAAAATAACACAGCTCACTTTTTTTTCTCCCTCTGATTAGTATGCTAAATGTGATGCACCTTTCAGTGAGGAAGGTATTAGACTTGATAATATAATGTCTCCAGTAGCAGAATCTTTGCATAAAATAGTGATAGACCATTTTACAAATTTAAAAATGAACACATTTCCTAGTTATTTAGAGAAACAGTCAAGTACCTGGTTCATAAAATTGACCAGTGTTTGGGAATAGGTAATATCTATCCAATAAATTTCCTGACTGGAAAATGGACATAACTATTTTGCCCACCTCTTCACTTCAATGAGGTTTTGAAATGCCTAACTGTAAAAAGGAAGACTGTATTCCTTTAGGAAAATATCCCATATATGCAGTAATTCAGTTTTCAAATGCAGCTTTTTAAGTTTTAAAAAGCATCTGCAAAGTATGCAACTATATCTTTGAGAATTTCTCAGCCTAATTTGTATACCTATGTTTTGATACCTGTAAGATGATATTCTTTGCAAATTTGAGAGGTCTTTTGCTTTTCTTTTATTGAATTGAAAGTTGTCATTGAAAGGAAGATGCATAAATGCCAGTGTTGTGGGTTTTACTCTATAAAAAAGCAGTATTATTCTTTACTTTCCCTAGCTGAATATTCTTATCAATTCACAGAAGACAGATAACTTCAGGAAACAGATTCTGAAACTTCGGAACAGATTTTTTTACATCAACATTTGGAAGTGTAGCTGTCTCCACTAGTGGTGAAACGTATCTGTGCAAAAGCCTTCAGGGCTAATATCCTGGGTCAGGCTACTTAGGGAATTGCTTGAAGTTGTTCTGAGGGATATTTCTTTGTGTTACTACTGACTTCAAGGAATCACTTTCTACCCTCCAAACCCCATTAAATGCGATGATTAAAAAGAAACGCAAATAATGTTCTCAGTAAAAGAAAGATATTCCCAGGGAGCAAGACACTATTTTCTCTGATTTTTTTAAAGATCTCCCATAAATAAAATGACTTGAAGTCTGATGGATTGGTTGTGAGGGCCATTTACTATCTCACTCCTACTAATTTCTGCATTCCTTAGAGTTGTGATGATAACTGTGATAGAAGTTGCATTTCTGGTGAAAACTCTGAAACAGGGAAGCTCATTATCCTGAGGAATAATTATCTCCTGAAAGTTAAGTATCATAAAATGGATCTTTGTATTCATAATATATGGATGACAAATTTTGAGCAATACATTTTAAAATTTTACTTAAATATTACTGTGCATATTTTAATGCTAGCCAGAGGTATAATGCAAGACAAATCCTGGACAAAGGATGGTGTACTTTATATATTCGCTGTGGCTATACTGTCATCCTTGGAGAGTTCTACTATTTCATGCAAATTAGAGTGCTCCAATGTCTTATATTAATAGAATACAGGGACTGTATTGCCAGAGTCTGATTTGTTGACATATCTTTTGACAAATGTTCACATTAATTTTTCACCTTTAAAGGGAACTACAGTACTGTAATTCTCATAGATGAAAATAGCATGAGGATACGTACTTCTGAGAAATTATATACTTAATCTTCCAAAATCTGTACCTGTTTCATGGCCATGGTTCTACCACTTTTGAATCTGTATTTTAGAAGTATAGTTACGTCATTTACATCTGATGCCTCTGCCCCACTTCTGCCTACTGATTTCATTTTATCTCCCTGAAAGACTACAAAGGTTGCATTGAGCCTATTCCTGATACAGTCGTATCATCTTCACAGTATGGATGTTGGGAAGAATTTAGACTGTTCCTCAGAAACAAACCTATCTTCCCTAACTTTGATTTCTGTATATGTTTTACACTTTGATATATCAAGCCATTTATTAGAAAAGAGGTTAATAACAAGGTTCTGAAGATTCAGCGTCTGAGCCTACTACTTTTGTAATCCACAGTGTCTCATTACTATTCTAATTATTATCTTCATTATTATGATATGTTTTCTCTATAAGAATAAACAGCCAGGGTTGCAAACGTGAAACAATGGTAAGTCTTTCTCAAACTGATTATGTGTAAACAGTACTAGAGACATTTAGAATGAGACTGATGAGCAACAGTATCTTTGCAGAATTCTAACATTACAATGATAAAAGCTGAGGTAATATAACTTACTGAAACTGAGTTTACACCAATAAAGCTATGATCAAACTGAAGACCTGCCAGCTTTAATTTCCTAATGAAATAAATGTCTGTCATATAGCTTTCATTTGCTTTGCCTAACATATAAATCTCTCCCATTAGGAGAACCTTAGCTTTAACAGTCTTTGATTCAGATGATTTTTTTTCTTGCATAGGGTATTTGCAAAGCAGTACTGTTCCATACCCTCAGGTGGTGGAAAGTTTTCTCAGCAAAAACAATCAGTGTCATGTGCAAAAAGACACAAGATTCTTACATGTGAAAAATTAACCCAACATAACTGCAGTGATGCAGCCATGTGAACAGAATGGGGGGTAAGCTGTGAAGTGGAAATATCTCTAAGTGGCTTTTTGGAGTACTTGTATCATGTTTCCAAGTTTCTTTATGACCCCATGCTATTAATATTATTTGATTAATTGCTGCATAATGGATAAAAATTGCCAACTGTACTATGAGGTTGCAGTTAAAAAAATAATTTTTTATCATTGACAATAATTTTACTTTATATTGATAACATCCTCTAGAAAGTTACTTAAATGAACATTCTTATAATATTATTACCATTGACATGTGTCCTTTAAGAGTACGATTTCATTTGGAAATGGAGGCTGTACACTGCATTTGACCTCAATGATGTAATAGTACTTTTCTATATTTCTAACTTCTGTGAATTCCATGTGTTACATATTGTGTAATGTAAAAGAGCATGCTGCATTTTTCTTCTATGTCACTTTGAAAATTAAAGTGGTCAAAAGATTATGGAATGCATTGGTAGCACAATTTTCAGCTGCATTTCAAGGAAGAACAACATAAAATAAGGCATTTGCTGTTGCTCTGTTCACTGTGAGAACACTAGCATAGTGTGTATGTTCTCCAAATATCCTTCTGAACATATAGATTCTTCCTCTATTGAAGCCATGGTAAATCTCTTCTAGACTTTTGTATGATTGCAATCCATAACCTCATAACTAGATTCTTCTTAAAAAAATATTTTAAGCAATGTGTTTTAAACTGTGACAAAAGTAAGAGCATTTACGATCCACGGTTTTTCTAGGGATTTCTTTGAGACTTCAGGTTTTTTTGTGAATACATCTCTTCACTGCAGGAAAACTCAATGAATGTGATAAAGTTTAAAAGTATTAAATAACATTTTATATATCTCTGTAGTGTCTGAAAGGACATGAGAGCTGTATTAAAATAAAATATATATGTGAGAATGTTTTTGTGTAAAACTATACTTATGTATTATAATAGCATCTAAACAACTGCTAGAGTTCTCTCCATAAGTGATTGCTAGAAGGCTTATGAAACTTCTTAGTAAATTGGGAAGATCATAAAAAGCATCTGCAAAAACTTTCCAAGAGCAGTCCACATAAATACTAGATATAAACTCGTGTCTTTCTGAAGGGTTATCTACATCAAATTATACCTTATGATTGAGATAAAGTACTGAAGTATATTGTTCTATTTATCTTTTAAGAAACAGGAAAGTTCTATTTCTATTTTATTCCAGACTTTGCAACCCAGACACATAATTTATCCAAAGTATTGGTTTTAAGCAATACTTTAAACTTGGGTTGACACTGCCAAATCTTTGCATTAAATAAATAAAAATAAAACAAAAAGAAAAAATTGCTAACAAAACCAGTAAACCAAATCTGAGCTAAATGCTTAACAACTCCCAAATCAAGTGTTTTATATCTTAGGGATCTCATTTAAAATATATGAAGAAGGTTAGCACCATTTCAATTTGTTCAGTGTTACTGGATATTAGGAAGGACAGAAAGAGAACTCATAAAATATTTCCATTAATCGGCTTTCCTTCCTGTATCCTTCACCTTTCTGTTATCCTTCAGCAGAACACCCAATTCATGTTAAAAAAAACCAGACCAACAGAAATCAAAAGCTATACAACACAGATGCTACTCCAGTCATCAGAATCAGGTCAGTTTTTAACTTCATTAAATTGCTGTCATATGGTGTCTGCTGACATGCATCAGACTTTGGAGAGTCTTACTCATCAGGTATTCTCTAAGATTGTTAACAAGAACAGCAACTCTCATCAGGGGTCTCCAAAAAGTAGCTAATTAAGGGACAAAGGTTGCTCAGATTGTGACAATTACACCTGTAGGTCCCTGTAGAAACACCAAAATCTTGAACAAATGTATGTTTGGTTGCTTAGTGAAAAAATAAAGAACTAGTCCATTAAAAAAAATGAGAGGCAGAAACTGTCAACCATTTGAAAAGCTTTACGAAAATGATCATCCAATTAGTGGCTATGATCAAATCAGGCATGAACTCTCTCTGGATGGCTCCATAATTTTCCTTCTTGCATGGTGTAATTTCATATAGCTCAAATGAACTCATGAGAGGTAATTCAGTTCCAAACAGTTTTCTCATCACTGCTAATTATACTAATACATTGAAATGCCTCCTACAAAATGCATGAGCCCTTTAAGCCACCTCATTAATGTGATATAATTTTTGCCAGAATATATATCAAACCTATTATCACCACAGGTTTTCTTTAGCATTTCTTTTTTTTTTTTCAAAATGTCTATCAAAAAGCTGAAAAAGTAGATTTCTTTCGTCTATTCTCAACATAATTAACTGTTTCTTTGTACTGTGGTTGTTTATTGTGGTATTTTCTTTAGAGAGTAATGGCAAAATACAGTATGATAGGGGTATTCCTCATACCTACAGGTTCTTTTCCCTGAGTATTTGATTCTTTAAATCTTTTCTTTTTCAGTTGTAGCTGATTCTTTAAATGGCAAATGACGCATGCAATAATGGGCAAAAATGAGTTATACAAACTGAAAGCAGGGGTGTAAAAAGAAGCATCATCTGAGACTACAATAAAGACAGATTTTATGGTATTTATGTCAGTTAATTTAACTGCTGGTAGGGGCTTTTGTTGAAACATGAGTTAGTTCCAGTGTTTAACCTTGCAGCATTAATTTATGCTTTATGGCATGAGTACTTCATCACTCCCTCCTTGGGAAGACAGTTATCTCATTAGCCAGAATTTAATGAAATGCAAGGATACACTTCTTAATTTTGAAGATTACTATAACACAAATCAGGTGTAAATCTCAGACTGACTATCCCTTCCCTTTACTCGTTTAAAAAAATAGATTCATTTTGCAATCGTATAACAGAAATTCATCTGGTGGGATAAGTCCTATTACTGCTATTCTAAAGGTATTCCTTATCCGTGAAAGGTGATTTAACTTTGTGTTCAGTATTATTGGTGACATTTAAGGTCTGTACAAGGTTTAAGGTTTATAACCCATTGTAACTACTACAAACAATTAAAAATATATTATGCTGGTTTCTTTGGGTAAGACTGTGTTACACAAGAAGTATGGAGTAGTATCTGGATTAATTTTCATACACCTATGTCTAGATCTGTAAGAATATAAATGTGCACACTCTGTCCAGTGTAAGAGTAACATAACTGACAAGACTAATGGACATTTTCTCTGCTGGTGGTGCCTGTCACCATATCCAGAATCCCAGTAAACACAGAACACTATATTTCCTTGAGTCTCATTTCATTGAAAGACAAGGTGCTCAGATGCAGTTTTTCCATGTTTTTCTTATGCTTTTTTAAAATTACTTATGTCATAAATTAACTTACTTTCCTATTGAAATCTCCATCCTGCAGTTCTCTGCATGGAGTGTACTTCACTGAACAAAAGCAGAATCTAGAGAATTCATTATGCAAAATGTTTTTTTTTCAGTGAAAATGCAGGTGCCATGCTCTTGCTCATAATAGCAATTCTTTGTTTCTATATACAGCAGGAAAATTTATTATAGATTCTTGGTCTTACATAATGTTAATACATATTATGTTATGTAATATTTACTTGGTAGATTTATCGATATGAAGACATAAACATATATTTTCCTTAATGCTAACAAATTATAATAGCAGTGCTTTACACTGATAGTCAGAAATAACATCCTACATTTTAAGGCTGTGAAGTCTGTCCATGACAAGCGGGATACCTTACACAGAATGTGAACAAGAAACTATGAAAAAATTCAGGGCAAGACTTTTATACTGGTATCAGGTGGAGATTTCAGATTAAGCATTTTGATAGAAGATAGGAACATCCCTGTATATGGTGTGGCTCTAAGTAGGGCAAGACATATGCATATTAATTAAAGACATTTTAATAACATTTCACTTTTTATTTCTGTATTATTGAAAATAGTCATCACAGCTTAAAGTCTGTAGCAGTCTGAAATGTGATTATTTTTTCATCAGACTAGGAAAGGACTGTCTGTAGAGTGTGGCTTTTGGTTTCTGTAGCCATAATTCCTGTATGTTTTCCAAAGGCAACCAAAAGTTTGGTGAGACCAGGTCACATCTGTTTGTTGTTAGACAGACTTTGAAACTGGATGACACAGAGAGCTTAGCTGTGAACTTCAGGAAGTGCCACTAAGTGTAAAAAAACAGACAAGGCAAATACTCCAAGAATAAGTGTTTACACTGTCTCATAGTATCTGGATCTATATATTTGTCCATGAGACTTTGGTATGGAAATCCATGCTGTTGATCTGGCTCTGTAGAGCAATCTGTATGAAATAAGCTTCCTTATGTTGATTCAAGATGATTAAGGAGGATGTTCATACTAAGTCTAGGATTTCCCATCTGTTTTAAATACCTTCAGAATCCTGTCAGAATAGGTCATTGCCTTTTCCTTCATAGGCTCTATCCGTATCAGGGTGAAGTCTATGTATAGTAGCAGGGACTGTCATGTCATTGGTTATGTTTGTTTAGCACACTGGAGTATAACCTGACTCTGCCAGATAGGTGCCACTACATTAAATTGTAATAATAATACAGCACTATGAAGAAGGAACATACTGAACAAGAATGGTGAAGTGTATCTATTTTCATTTGAAACTCTCTGTGCAAGGTGCAATAGAATTACAGATCAGACAGAACTTCAGTTGTAAAGATTTTGCCTTCTATGATAAACTGTATTTCTGCATTGCCACCTAAAAAATCCAGAAAGGTTGCTGTGCCAGTCATCCTAAATTCATATCTGTTTCACAAGGGTTTGGCTTGTTCACACTAGATGCAAAACCAGTTTAAAAAATCATTACTTTGTACTACATTTAATATATTGTATGACAATATTACTTATTGTCAAAGGATGAATTGGCTCAGGAGAATCTTGAAGAACAACCTCTGTTATGCTCAGCTTCCCTTCAGGCAGAAAGTGAGACAGTGGACTTCAGCAAAAAGTACTTATAAGAAACTCCAGGTTAGGAAAATTATCTGGAAGAAGATATGCTATACTAAGAGAAAGGGAACTGTACTACCATTCAGAGGGACCTTGACAGGCTGGATAAAGACAATCATAGAATCATAGACCTTTAAGATCATAAAATCCAATCACTAACTTCACACTGCCAAGCATCTTTGAAATATCTCTAGGGATGGTGACTCCACTACCTCTCTGGGCAGCCTATGCCACTATCTAACAACCCTCTCAGTGAAAAAGGTAATCTTAATGTCCAATCTAAACCTCCCCTGGAGCAACTTGTGCCCATTTCCTCTTGTGCTGTTACTCATTACTTGGGAAAAGAAACCGACCCTCACTTTGCTACAACCTTCTTTTAGGAAGTTTTAGAGGGTGATGATCTCTACTTTACCCTCAGCTTCCATTTCTAGGCTAAACAACTCCAGTTCCCTCAGCTGCTCCTCATCAGACTTGTGCTCCAGACCTTTCACCAGCTTCATTTCCTGTCTCTGGACATGCTCCAGCACCTCAATGTCCTTCTTGGAGTGAGGGGTCCAGAACTGAAGACAACATTTGAAGTGTGGCATCACCAGTGCCGAGTACAGGACTCAGTTACTGCCCTGGTTCTGCTGGCCACATTATTTTTGATACAAACTGGGATGCCATTGTCCATCTTGGCCACCTGGGCACATTGCTGGCTCATGTTCAGACAACTGTCAATCAACACCTCCAGGATCCTTTTCCTCTGTGCAGCTTTCCAGCTACTCTGCCCCAAGCCTGTAGCGTTGCATGGGGTTGTTGTGGCCCAAGTGCAGGACATGGCACTTGGCCTTGTTGAACCTCATGCAATTGACCTCGGCCCATTGATCCAGCTTGTCCAGGTCCTTCTGAAGAGTCTTCCTCTCCTCAAGCAGATCTACGTACCCACTCAGTTTGATGTCATCAACAAACTTACTGAGGGTCCACTTGATTCCCTTATCTAGATCATTGGTAATGATGTCAAATAAAATAGGCCCCAACACTGAGTCCTGGAGAACACCACGGGTGACCAGTTGCCAAGTGGATTTAACTGCATTCCCCATGACTCTCTAGGTCCAGCCATCCAGCCAGTTTCACACCCATCTCAGAGTAGGTCCATCCAAGCTGTGCAGAATCAGTTTCTCCAGGACAATACTGTGGGAGATTGTGTCAAAGGCCTTACTAAAGTCCAGGAAGATCACATCCATAGCCTTTCCCTCAGTCACTAAGTGGGTCAGCTTGTCACAGAAGGAGATCAGATTGATGAAACAAGACGTGTCTTTCATAAAGCCACACTGTCTGGGCTTGAACCCTCGGATGTCCTGAATGTGCCCCATGATGGTGCCCAGGGCGATCTATTCCATAACCTTCCTTGGCACCAAGGCCTGGTTGACAGACCTGTAGTTCTCAGGATCCTCCTTCTGGTCCTTATTTTAGATGGGAGTCACATTTGTGAACCTCCAGTTTGCTGGGTCCCCTGGTGAGCTGGGATTGCTGGTAGATCATCATCTAGATGAGGGTGGCTCAGCGAGCACTTTTGCCACCTTCCACAGCACCCTTGGGTGGATCTCATCCTGCCCCATGGACTTGTGTGCATCGAGGTGGAGCATCAGGTCATACACCATTTCCCTTTGGATTAAGGGGTTTTCGTTCTGTCTCATGTCCATGTCTTCTGGCTCAAGGGGCTGGGTACAACAAAAACCAGATGTTTTTACTATTGAAGACTGAACCAAAGAAGGTGTTCAGTACCTCTGCCTTTTTCTCATCCTTAGTCACTAAGCTTCCCCCTGTGTCCATTAAAGGATGAAGATTCCCTTTAGTTCTCTTTTTGTTACTAATATATTTGTAGGAACTTTTCCTATTGACTTTTACAACTTAAGTTCTAATTGTGCCTTGGTCCTCCTAATTTTATCTCTGCATAGCCTCATAACATCCTTGTAGTCTTTGAGCTGCCTGAAACTTTTTCCAAAGATCACAAATTCTTTTTTCCTTCTGAGCTCCAGCAGAGCCTCCCTGCTCGGCCAGGATGTTCTACACCCCCAGCTCATCTTCTTGCACATGGGGGCAGCTTGATCCTCCACCTTTAGAGTTTCCTTCTTGAAGAATGTCCAGTGTTTCTGGACTCTTTTGTCCTTCAAGACTGCCACACAAGGGACTCTGACAACCAACTTTCTAAACAGCACAAAGTCTGCCCTCTGGAAATCTAAGGTATCAGTTCTGCTGACACACTTCCTTGCTTCTATGAGGAAGTCAGTCAATTCATGATAACTTGTGAGCCTTTTCCATTCCTCCTCATTAAAGGATATACAAGATTCCGCTTTAGTTGTTCCAGAAAAAGTAATTAACTTGTGAGCCTTTTCCATTCCTCCTCATTAAAGGATATACAAGATTCCATGATGGCAAGAAAGGTATTTTCCTTCAAAATTGTTATCAATTCTGGATTAGGTTTAATCTGTTCATCTTTTTCTCAGAAGACTGATGATAGCTTTCAGAGGGAAACTTTTGTTCATGACTGGTCTCCAATTTATTTTATTTTTAGCTTTCCAGTCATTCCTTTTTACATATCACCTTGTAATAATTACTGCCTCCTTTCCAGTGGCTAGCAAACACCAGGCTCAATTGCACTGGATTTCAGAAGTTTATTTTCCTTAAAAGTCTGGACAGACCTGTAAAGATGGATGAAGGTCCAGATCTCAGTTTCTAAAAAAATGAGGGAGATGGTGATCACTCATTGTACTTACAGGTTGAATGAAGCTCACTGCTATTGAACTTTTTGACAACTTTTTTCCTTGCACAAAAAAATATTGCCTTGAAATCTATGAATCTGAATTTTGTTTAATAATTACAACAGTGAACCAGAAATAAGGGAGGCTGGATTCTATTCTAATCACTGTTATTTAGGGCTAGGCTACTTGATCAAGTTGTCATTGCTTTAAGAGGTGCTATGGGAACCCTTAGCCTTTGCCAAATCTTAAGTAAAGTGCATTAGCATAACATTGTTTCATTAAAGTTTAACCTAATGTGTTTTACCTTGTATTTCATAGAATCATAGAATGGTAGGATTGGAAGGGACCTTTAGAGATCATCTAGTCCAACCCCCCTGAAGAAGCAGGTCAACCTAGATCAGGTCGCACAGGCACATGTCCAGGCAGGTCTTGAATACTTCCAAGGAAGGAGACTCCACAACCTCTCTGGGCAGCCTGTTCCACTGCTCCATCACCCTCACAGTAAAATAGTTTTTTTCTTATATTTAAATGGAAATGTGTTCCAGCTTCATCCCATTACCCCTTGTCCTGTGGCTAGCTACAATAGAAAAAAGGGATGTCCCAAAGAGTAAATAAACAGCCACCACAGCTCAGCTGATGCATAGTAGTAACCCATTAACCTATATGTCTCAGAAGCAAAACTGCTGCTGTTAGAATATATTGACTTAAGTCACTCAAGTTTCAGCCAGTGTCATGAGGTGACTGGTATGGGAGAATGTAAGATCTCTTTTTTGAAGTCCTGCTGGATAAAAGGGAGATGCAGATCTTTAGGAATCTAGGCAACCAAGTAAATCAATCTAAATATCCATGAACTTTGGGAAACAAGTAAAATATATAGTGCTTTTTTTTTTTTTAATACAGCTGTAAAATACATGTAAGATTATTAATCACACTTACATAACCAAAAAAAAAATCCAGAATACCAAAATCTATTTCCAGTTTTTAAAAAAATCGTCAAGATTCTTTGTCTTAGCAGTCTGGATTTTAAGTTTTCATATTAGTATTTATTTAAAATACTAGTTATATTCTCATATATTAATCCCAGATTGAGACTTGAAGAAGACTGTTTTTTTTTTTTTTTCCAGAGAAATGGTAACATTCACTATATAATACTGTAAGATTCTCAAAGGTATTTGACTATGCAAAACCATTTGATTTTTCACTCAGGCCAATAGATTTAAGTAAGTGGAGGAACAAGACCTGTGTAGGTGAAACAACTAGGGTAGGAAAATTTCTTTGGAAAGCACACGTTGTTTCTTATCTCTTCATCCTTTGCAGTGATGATGCCAGAAGTGTGCATTAAACTGATGGACTAAGTCAGAAAAACTACTTTCCTGTATAAAATGTTTGTGTAAAGCATAAAGGTATATGCATTAAAGTTGTAGCAGTAGACTTGATGTTTCTTTAAGTCAATGTAGTTTCTGATCCAATGTTTAAAGATCATGATCTAGTTGACTTTGACACACATGATCATGTATAATATGTCTCAAATAAATAACAATCTGGACCTGCCTGCAAGAACAATTAAAAAAAATAATCATGACTTCTCTCAGTCTAATCTGATGTGATGACAGAAAAAGTCAGGAAACTGGTATTTGGAAACTGAGGCCTTAACTACCCTTTTTTTTTCAGATTTGCATCTCCCGTATTTGAATATATTTGTTACTTTAACATTCCTAGTCAAATAATAAGGCTGTATCTGACTTTTTATTCCTGTGGCTTCCATGGTGCTTATTTTTGTGTTGCTAATCTCATATTTTCTAAAGTGTCAGTTTTACTTGTGTTAGGATTAAACAACCAGAGGTTAAAATATTACAATAATTATGTACTCAGCAACATGACTAAAACTTGCATAGATCATCTGATGTTTAAAACCCCCTGAATTCAAGTTAGCCCATTCTGTTGGCATGAAGGCAGAGGTCTTGATTTATTTGTGTGGGCTACTGAGAAGTGTCAGCTGATCATTAAGACTATCTATAAATTTAATTCTTTTAGAGGTCAGGGAGCAACATTTAGTCTTGTAGAAATTAATTTTTAGATTTCTGTTGTGGCATTAATGAAGAAAAGCTGCAAGAGAAAACAGATCATTTTCAGGACTGCGATTCAGAACATTAACACCTTAATTTACATAAAATTAGCTACATACTGCTGCAGTAATTTAATTTGTTTGACCAGGACTTTGCAACTGTGAAAAATAGATTCAGAAAGGCAAATCAGGACTCTTACATATCATCCAAGTGACTGATTTCATAACAATATGAAATAAGAAAGATTTAATTGCAAGACATCAAAAAATACAATGTGTTGCCAAATTTGGAAGTCTTGGATTTAGAGTAAAAGGTTTTAAAATGGAAATAATAATAAAAAAAATCTACAAGCCCTGTACTTGAAATAATTGCTGTTTTTCCCATGTGTACTGAATAGGCGATAACATCAAAAGTTGACTGTAAGATTTTGACATGTGGCACTGAAAATCAGGCATGTAGGCAAAAGGCAAAAGACTTTTCTTGAACAAAGAAAAGACACATATGAGAGAAATGACTTCAGAGGAAAACAGAATTTTTGCCTTTTTTTCCCAAAAAACCCAAACAAAACAAAACAACAAACAACAACAAAGAAGAAAGAAGCATTATTTTTATTTCTAGACTCCTCAGCTGCAAATAAGATACAAAGCAAGCTTCTGCATCCTGAGTATTCAGCTCTTTGATTTGCCAAATTCACTCACCATCTTTCATTAGTAAAAATTAAATACAGCCTTCTACATCCTTTAAAAACCTGCCTTCAATTCAATTATACATGGGGATTAAGCTGGACTTGTACAATACTGCTGTAGTTAAAACAGTTAAAGATATGTGGTGAGGAGTCATTTAGATCATTAAAATGATGATTTATACTATTTAGTGGCTTGCATACATCAGAAAGTGGAGAATAAGATATGCAGAAAAATACTGGATACAAAGGGTTATCATTTGATTATGTTACAATTTCGTTATCTTCTCTGAATTGTCCATCAGTGATTTCTTCAGTATATCTCACAATTCTGAAACTGTCTGGCCTTAAAAAGGTGAACACTATTCTCTATGTCTAAATGACATGTAGGTTTTTCTTAGGACTCACCACTTTCCTGGGCAGGACCATACATATTAGCCAAAATAAAATAAAAAAAATATTTTGGACAATTTAGTTTCCTTGTCCCTGAGCAATTAAGATATCCAGAGTTACATTTTAGATAGAAAATTATAGATCATTCATGTTTTTTAATCTTTCATTAATTCTCTATCAAAAGCCTGGACTGTTCCTACCCCATGTTAATGCAGCATTTTCTTACAGTCACAGTTCAGAAAAGCACTCTGACCTGTCCCATATCTCTCCTAATCTAGGTACAAGTCCTTGATCCTTTACAACTTGAGGTGACCAGTGTACAGACAGTGGCAGCAGTCATGTGCAGCCAGAGGCCACATCCCCTTTTGCTCTTTGCGTTTGTGAAGTTTAGCTTTGAAATGAGAATTTAGGTTTGGAAGACTAAAGTTTATATACTTTTGTTCCAAAGGCAATAAAAGATAATTTTTTTCCTGGTTAACTTGCTCTCTGATGATGCTTTTTTACTCCTGCAAATCACCAAAGAAAGGAAACTTCTAGGGATACAACCATTAAAAAAATATTCTCCTGTTAGGAGTGGGAAAGCTTTATAGTTGTAGGTGTTAGCACACTGATATAACTATGTCTGCATTAGGACTTTTGCTGATATGAATCAATCCTCAGGCAAAAATCCCTAAACCCAGAGCTAGTGTGATTGCACTGCACCTTGCAGGTAAATAACTGACTCTCACTAAATGAAATACTTGAATTTGCTAGTCAGAACAGAACATGTTACAAATATCAAATCAGTGACTTAAATACATATCCCAAAGGGCCAAAGTTCAGGACATTTGAAGGCAGAAAAGATGGCTTCTTTGGTGACCCACTACTGTGTAACTCCTTAGCTATACCACTTTATAGCAAACCCACAATTTCTATGAAACTTGACCAGCTAAATTAAGGAGCATACAGTGCGGTGTTATATATCAGTCTCATCTGTATTCCATAGTACACTATATTTTTTTCTTCATAATGAATCTTGAATGTGTTTATTCATCCTCAGAAATAACACAGCCCTTTGGAACATTCTTATTCTGCCCATATATTCCTCATAAGCAAGCAAGACTTGAATATTTCAGAGCTATATCACCCAAAATTATGGTAGTGCTGAGCACAGATAGCTTTAAATGTGTTAGTATGTATAGTGCTAGTCAAATCGACTTTAGCTAATATTCATTATGTTATAAATAATGATCCACATCTTACTGATGGACCTCTAATGATTTTCAACACAGATTTGACCTTCTTACATCAGTTTGTGCTCTACCATGGCCTTTATTAGTGGAATAAGTATGCAGTAAGAGACACATTTACAGCGTGCAAACTGCTATGCATCAAGTATCTTTGGAGATGTCCTTAAAATACACTGGATATAGTACAATTATCTTTCCAAATGGAATAAACTAGAGGCACACTTACTGCACACACATGGGAATGCCCAGAAGAATAGGTGGACAGTAACTATTGTTTGGTGGCACATTTTTCCTTCATAGACGGGTATAAACTGATTAAATTTAGAATAATAAATTTATATGTTTAATAAATAAAAAAGCTTTCTGGTATTGTGAAATAAGTTGTTTCAAGAATAATACTTGTGTCTGATACCTAAAATTTTCTTGTTATGAAATATATTCTACTATACACATGTATATAAATCTGGTCTCCATTTGTCTGTGAGCATGTGATTAAATGCCATGATTATGAACAATTTGCAGGAAACCAACAGATTCTCTGTTTCCTCTTTGCCATGTTACCTTGACACAAGAACTTCTCAGAAGTTGGATGTGGAAATCAGATATTGTCAGTGCTCTGTACAGTGTTAAAATGTTCTCATGCCTGCCTCAGAAATCCACCTTTATGTGACCAGCCAGGCTTAAAGTCCATTGGGCATTTCTGCAACCCCTACTGTCTGCAGAAGAAACCTGCTGAGCTACGTTACTACCCCTGTCATACTGGTGTCAATTGTCTTGGCTGGATTAATGGAAGGTGCTCATTCTCTACAAGGAAACACATCACTTTTGAAGCTGAGAAATGTATTGCAGTCTCTGTAAAACAGCGATATTAAACAGTGATGAGTCTGTTCCTCACTGGAAACTGTATATCATTAGTTCACAGAGTTCTTAAGTCTTTGTGTAAGAGCATCTCATCTATTCCTATGTCTTAATGAAAAAACATGAAGGACTACTCAGATACTTTTAGTAACACCTGTTATAAAATTGGGAGAGTAACAGTTCGTTTACTCTCTGGCACTGGTGCACATTTGAAAGTGCTATGTATATGCAATTATAGCTAAGGCATGGATGAATGTTGGGAGAATCAGCTTTTCAGTGTGATGAAAAAACTGCTAAAGTACTTTTGGTTTTCATCAAACACTCTGAGTGGGCTTTTTAATTAATGCATTTGTAAGAATAGCATATGTGGTGAACTGAATCATACAAGAATATATGGAAGTCCTTTTGGAAGAATACCAGATAAAAGAGTACACTTGATTAAAAACAATAAATGTCCACTGTGCCAAAAGATGAAAAAATGCAATGAAATTTGAATGGATAAAATCTCAGTTTTAATGATTTTTTTTCATTATATGAGATTAAAACTCATTTTGTAGAACAGTAGAGGCTCTAAGTGAATATCTACTAAAAGAATAGATCTGTGAAAGTTGTATTGTATAATTTTTGTGCAAAAGGTTATACACTTAATAGATTTCCACACCAGCTTTGATCACATTTGGAATTATTCTGCTTTTTGTTACATTTTCCCAGTTATTTTTTTAAACTTTTTAATGCTTTCTTTGAAATATATGAACCTTTTAATGTATAGATAATTTATTCAGCTCCTAAATTTAAATGCCTAGTGGGCGTAATTTTCCTATTTTAGTTTACTTCAGTAGCTGTCTTCACTTTGTCTGGAATATATTATTCATTGTCTCCAAATTATAGCAGGACTGATGTGTTAGAGTATAACTCAAATTTATTTCAATATTTTAACTATTTGCATAACAATCCAGGAGGGTAGAAAGCTTCCCTGGCAACATCTTTGTCTCAAAGAAATTGTCAGAGGCTTCTAATGTTGTTAACTGTGTTTGCAGGAAAGTGCAACATATTTTAATATGACCTTAAGAATATGAACATGATGATTTTTGTGCTGATATTGGGACTTTTTTAGTAATTTGAAAAGGTTCTCACAAATGATGGGTTATTAAGTCTGTATGAGACACAGATCTTAAGGAGGTCATACTCTTCATTGACATAACTGGAGCATCTTGCCAGAGATAAATGGATAGATTCTTTTCCAGATTAAACCACATTTTTATGTGGTTATTAAAGCAAATGCATTGGATAACAGTGTTATTTCATCATAAAAGTAAGTGGTCTTCACTTAGAAGGTGAAATGCAAACAACTGCATTGGGCCACCTGCAAGGCTCTCTTGCAGAGTGCTGCATGTGATAGAAGAGAGAAGTATGACTGATTGAGATGCAAAGCGAAATTCATCTTGTGAGGAGCAGGGATTGATAAGTAACAACAGCAGAATTTTGTTTCACAACATAGCTCTTAGTCTGAGAGGTCTAACAGGACTTTGACTCTGTCAGATACATCTGCCAGAAACTTCTCCTTTAAGTGACTATCCCTAAATGCCAAAAAGAGTTGTTTTAAAACAAAGCAGTAACAGCATAACCTTTAAAGCCAGATTTTACTTGAGCATAAATCTGAAGAGCAAACTTATAGAAAATTCAGAAGGAGACAGAGCCTATAAAGAAATCATCCCCTGGTTGTCTTTTTATGACTCCTAGGCTAATACCTGCTTTTTGGTCTCTCTGCCTCTTCTATGAAAGATTTTCTTTCAGTCTTGAGCTCCCTGAGACACGTGTTCTAACTTCTGTCAGCTTTCTTCTGCATACTGTCTGTTTTTTGGGCTGGAATAGAGTCCCGGACAGTGGACGGGGGAGGGGAAGCTGGGGAAGCTGGGGAAGCTGGGGGTAGTTGGGAGCAGTCATGCCTGGGTGTGCACTCAGGGCCCTGGTTGTTTCCAATGTGAGCAGGTTTCCTTTTGTTGCCTCGGAATATTATTTAAGAGGAATGTAACAGACACAAAGTGGGTGCCATCTGGAGAAAAGGGGACAAGATAAAGACCTCACTTGTTAGGACCTGCTGTACTGTTATGGGACTTGCCTTGTGGATTTTGTTGTAAAATCTTGTGCAAGACTCTGTAAAATAAGATGCATTATTATTTATGGTGTAAAGGACGCTCAATGTTTACACTAAAATCAGATGTCATACCCATGCCAAGACCCCCTATTTATATGATACTTAGGAGACTGAGGACTTGACCAAGAGGTAGTAATGTAGTTGTCTCAAATTCAGTTTACCATTTAGGACAATACTGCTGTTCTTAGACCTATAAACAAGGCTCCAGAATATTCTGTAACCTTTTCTGGTGAAACAGAGACCCTTCAGAAAGAAACAGTGGATTCACAGAGCCAAGATGAAGAAGCTACAGAGGCAATGTGTCTGCAGAAGTCCTGATATTTTCATGGAGACTTACTGCAGGTTCAGTAGTAACATCCTCATAAACAAGATATTATCCTGCAATAAACATCTTATTTTTCTAAGTTATCCTGTGTGAGGATACCTCTGTAGATCTAATCTGAAGTGTCTTTGACACTGTAGGGAACCAAAGCTGAAGTCTTCCAAGTTCTAGACTAGACCTTTAAATCAGATATTGAGAAGTACAATTCTGTACCATGTAAACAAACCTCAAATATATCTCTAATAGCTAAATATAGGTGTTGTAGTGCATTTATAAACTGAAATTAGTAAAAAATACATCTGGTTTGTGCCTTGCCATAACAGAGTAGAGTCGTGGTAGGAAACTATTTTTACTAGACACTGAAGAGTAATCAAAATGATGGTAATCATGAGAGAAGTAACAGTTATACTAAAACAATGAATAACAGGATAAGACAATGTTATTTATAGTCCTATTGGAAAACAGTGGGAATTTCCACTAGTTTCAATGGGGACAATTACCATTGGTGTTTTTTAAAGACTTGTCCAGTCTGTGTAACCCTTTAAGCAAAATATTTGATGGCTTTTTTTTTACTGTCAACTTCCTAAGCAAACTGGTTACTAGCTAAAACTTAGCTTTTCCATTAATGGACTTCGCTATAAGTATACTTTGAATTTCTCTGAAAGCAGATATTTGTCAAGGCAGAATGGGTGACAATCACACGACACCTGTAGACTATGTAGACATCTCCTTTGCCATTCCTATCACCTCCTCAAATCACTTTATTCCAAAAAGGCAAGAACAAGGAAATAGGTTTCTAACCAGAAATCCTTTTTGCAGACGAGAGTAGTTCCATTACATGCACATGGCAGTACAAGGAAGAACATGGAGCTTCAACATGGAGCAACTGAGGCATCAGAAAAACTTCTCTCAATAAGAGTGAGAATAGTCAGCTTAATCAGGTAACTTGTAATGATTAGAATTTCAGGAGTATTAACACTATTGTGATTTTGTCTCTCAGATTAAGAAAAGACTGTAAACTATATGCAGAGCTTTTCCTAAAATGTTGAGGTAGTAGATATCTTCAGTTTTGAAGCATCTGAAGCGTTTGTAGCATTGGAAAATGAACTGTAATGTAATTTGAAATTTGTAAGTTTAGACAATTGCATTTACGATACACCACCAAATATAGGATTATAATTATTGCACCATTTTTTCATGATGGGAAAGAAATACTTCAAAACCAGCTTAACCTTTCTTTTCCAAACAGAATGAGAAAATAGTGTAATTAAAAGATAATGTATTGTTTCTCAGTGTGATCTTAATGTTAGTTTTGGAGTTTTGAAAAAGAAATACTCTAAAATGAGTTATCAAAATTTAAAGTATAACTACCGCCCACAGTGTTTTAGTTGTTCTTAATTCAATCTTAATCTTTGCTTAAATATTATATTAAATCTTAATATTTTCTTAAATAAAAGAAAAAACTATT